>JARHVA010000418.1:1067500-1200000 GCA_037957365.1 Torreya grandis
CACATTGATCATATTATACCTTAATAATATATTGAAGTTTTATGGCTACATACTATTATAAAATAATGTTTCATTAAGGAGAATATAGTAATTATTGATTTTATTAGGTAGAGAAGTTTGATTATTCTTTCACTTGAGTTGGGTCATTTGAATGCATAGAACAACATAAGACCTAATAATGAGAGTGTGAGATATGTAGATATAACCCTAAAGGGGTACCATGCCATTATATTTACATATTTAATTCTTATGATATTATAGTGAATTATGGTTACATTAAATGAGAATACATTTTGACATATGTAAAATACATCGAATCAATCTAATCAAGATTTATATGTGTTTTCTATTGATGAAGTTATCTAGAAATTTTTAGACCTATTAGAATCACAAATATATATTCATATTAATTTTTAAATAATCAACCAAAATTATCACTTTTGATAGGGTTGGAATTTTTTTTACACCTTCATAGTAGGTTTAAAAGTAGTCATCATTAGAAAACCCAATTTACTTATTAGGAGATAGTTTGCATTATTCCAAAGTATATTTTATAGAATCTCAATCATTTTAAAAACTAAGGTAAGTTGTATTAAGGTACACACATCTCTTTATACCTTTATTTCCCCATTAAAATAATTAATTACTCAAGGTAATTTCATTATTTTAGCACATAGGAATCCCTGATTTATTGTATTTAATATTTTTAGTTAGATCTCCTTTGTGCCATTATTTAAAAAAATTGTCATAGGTAAATAATTATGTGACTTTTTTATATATCACCAATAATTAATAAATAATTAAAAATATTTCACACTTTAAAGATAAACACATTTAACTACAAGAAATTTTCAAAGATTAATGCTCTATATCTATGAACATACCATACTAAAGGTATATTCTTATTTTTCATGAATTTAGTTAAGCTAGTAGCATAATCAATCTTTCATAACTATTTTCATTATTAATCTATGGCTTTTATTAGACATTCTAACTTGTTTTTTAATTTGATAGGGTAAAAACTAGGTTTTACAGGGATCTTAGAGCTATAAAAGTGAAATATAGAAGTATTAACATGCCAAAATAAGGTCACCCATCAAAAACATAAAAAAAAACTATACTAAACTAAAACTAAGGAAAACAAAATAAACAAAGATTAGGAGGGAGTCCCTCCATCATGTCTTCTTCCTCCTTGGGATTTTTCACAAGGATATCTTGTTTAACCTTTAATATCATATCCCATGTATAATTTCCATGTCCTTCTACTACCTCTCTTAGAAGAATCATGCATGGCCTCTTTTTCCCTTGGAACTATAGGGGAGTCTTTTTTATGGGGGCCAATTTGGGGGGACTAGGTAGGGGGGTTTCCATGATCTTTAACAAATTTTTGACAGGGGTCTAAGCAGTCTTAGAGGATAGAATGAAAGACTTCACAGTGGATTGAACCTACCTATGAAGGCATTATAATCTTGTATAAGATTGATGAAGGTTAGCCCTACCTCTTGCACCTTAAAATTGAAATTTTCCAATCATGCCTTGTTATTATTCATCTCCTTTGATAGAATAGATTTAGCTTTTTGGGTCATATCCTCAAAAGTTCCCTCATCAAGGGTGATCAGTTTGGATTTGGGTATGAAGAGCTTAAGCGTAAGGTCATCAATAGGGGATTTGGAAATACTAGCCTAGGGGGTGCTCTCAGAAGGTTGGTAGGTTCCTGAGGTGGGATCGTCCTTTAAGGAGTCCTCTTAAGAGTCCTCCCCAATGGAGAATCCCATATAGGGTACCTCCCACCCTTATATGGTTTGGTTGTGTTTGATGATGAAAATAATTATCCCCTAGTGTAGGATAGGGTTAGTCTCATTTAATTGATTATCCAAGGCAGTGCATTCAAGAGATTTAAGTAGGAAGAAAGGCAGGCTTATATTATATCGTATAAAGTGATTCAATAACAAAAAATGATAGGAAAAGATTAGGGTATATTTACCCTGAAGAGTCATATAACACATTACTTGGAGATAAATTTTTGGCCAATGATGAGGAAGATCCATGTAAGGGAAGCCTTTCTTATCAATCTTCACAAAATTATTTATCTAAAAAAATTATTCAAGGAGATACTAATTTTTTTGATCCTTGAAGGCCTTATTCCCCTCACAAAACATGCTAGTCACCTCCCTAATAAAATCCTCTATAACAGTTATTTTTATGCCATAAATTATCACCTTGCATTTATTCTAGGCTGCTAAAAAATCCTAGACCATGTCAGTTTCATGCTTAGTGATTCTCGCCATGAACTCTATGAGACACTTATGTTTAAGTTTCTTCCAAACATTTTTATACACCTAAACTTATGTACATGAGATGGGATCAATCCTTTCCCTATCTCCTCCCATTGAAGTGGTGGCAACAAAGCTTAGGCAAGCGGGTGATTGGTTCTAGATGGAGTGAGTTTAAAAAACATGAATGGTGTTTAGGAAGCCCACTGATATCACCTTATAGTAATTGCGCCTCCTCATATGATTATAATTATGGATAATCATATTTAAAACCCACCCCTTGAATGAAATATTACATGTGTGTGGTGGCATAATGTCCCATTCAAACAATAGTACTTTCATCCTATAAGGCTTTGAGGATGTTATTAAGAACATTACTTCCTTCATGATATTCTAACTTGTTTCATATTACTTATTTTAGCATTACTTTACATATACCTCTAGGTTCTTTTTAAATTTATGTGGCTCTTGGATTCTTTCTCTTCTATTATGCATTTATTAGATTTATACTCCTTTAGCACACCTCTTAGCTCTTACATCCTACTAAATTATTATTCCTCATGAATATTACCTCTTATTAACACATTTTATATCTATTGGCTCTTACTTGATACATTTTTTACCTCCAATATCCCTCCTAACTTTTATGCATCTTGGATCTTACCCCCTTCTTTACCATCACCTCTAGGATCCTTATTTCTTTATTTTTCCCTCTTTGCTTCTAATTTTTTAGTTGTATTGTAAGACCTTGGGGAATCAACTGAGCTATACTCACAAATGTTTATCTTCTATGACTATGCCTTTATATCTTTTCCTAATTTACTATGCCTCATGGATATTAATTCACCTTATTTATGACTCTTAGCTTCTACTTGATTTATCCCAGATCCATGATCTTTACTTACATCATTACGTTAGTTGGATCTTTGGTCAACTTTAAATCTCCTAGTTTTTACCTCTTATTTTTACACATCTAAGCTTCCACATTATGATTTACATTGTAATATATTGGGAAATCAAAAAGGCCTTTCTCAAAAGTGACCACATCCTATGATACCTCTCTTGATCTCCCACTCCTAACCATAGCTAAGTGTTTCTTATAAATATAGGGCAATGGTCAATTATGTTATTTTATTTCCTAATGTCATTTATATTCCTTATGGCACAACTATTAAATTCTATCACTCATGAATACCCTCTCTTATGATGAAAGTCTAAAATATTTCTATCAATATATAATGATATTTACTCATTTTTGTGATTCAAGAAACCTAGTTGTTTCTATGATCCTTTATCTTTCCCCTTATTAGGCACAATAAGATTAGATTTAGGCATATTTAAGTGTATTGGTTTTTAGGTTATCCTCTGTATTAGATATATTTGATCCCTATTATGTTACTCATCATAAAAATCCATTTAAAATTATTAAAAATCCATATAGTGGAGGATAGAAAAATCTACAAAATCAAAAGAAAAAAATAAAAAATAAAATAAAATAAAATAAAATAAAAAAAGTTAAATTTAAAATTAAAAATACAAAATAAAATCTCAAAAGTTAAATCACACTAAAATACATGATCAGATCATTGAAATTCCCCTATCATAGTATAAAATCAAACTCCATAGTCATCCACATAATGTAGTCAAAGGACTATTGGGGTGTCATAATATAGTAGACTGGGATATGAGGGATCATAAATTTTATTGGTGTTGTTTTCATTTTCATGTAAGTACAAAATACTTATAGTTTACCTATGGTTACAAAGGGGTCTTAAGGAACTAATAAAAAAGTATGGGAAAGTAGGAACCTTTACTTTTATTACATAATCTTCATTGGATGATTTATATACTTCACTAATTAACAAAAAAATTAGACTTATGAGGAATGGCTACTAAAACTTTAGATGTTGAAAACTCTAAGCATTTAAAAATAATTATATTATCTTGTTTCTAGTAAAGACAATTTTTTCACCTTGGTGGCCCCATATTTTTGCTCCTTCCATAATTTTTCCTTGACGAACATAATTTATTTTTAGTAACTCCCATTGTGTTTATTTCATATTCTTAATCTATTTAAGACATACTAATATCATGAAAACATTAATTTTCAAGGGTTTCAAATTATAATCCCTAGGTAATCAACTAAGAATTCATCTCAAACTTTACATTCTTGAATAACAACTACATATTTGGGTTTTTAAAACTACCCTCTTGATAATTTCCTTATTTTCCTTAGATTCTTATAATTTATATTTGGGATTCAAAGATTTCATATCGTATTATTTTTTAGGTCATCTAGACCTAATCTATCCTCTACCTCATAGATATATAGTGCCATCCCTTATTTCACACTAATATATTTTGGGTGATTTTAACTTAATCTAGTGTTTAATTCTTGGATACCTAGTTGTAGATAACCTTATAAAATTATTATCCTTTTGGATCATCTAGACCTAATCTAGTCTTTCCTTTATCGCTATTTGGTCTCTTATTTCACCAAATTATTACTATATTTTGGGTTGTTTATACCTAATATTACCTTTAATTCATGTCTATCCAACACCATCCTTACTATATTTTACACTATGTTCAACCCTTTATTCTTTTAGATGTAATCTAGATTTTACCATTGAAGATATTTAGATCCATTTTTACCATCCTCCTTGAGAGATTCATAAACTTATACATTCATATTTGATTACACTCATTGCTTTTGTCCATTTAATATTATATCATTAGGATTTCATTAATCATATTTTGCAATAATAATGTTAAATGCTAATGTATATACATGCATTTTATTTTAGTATAAATAATAGACTAGGTATGTATATGTTACTTTAATTTATTTCAAATTTACCATCATTTATTAAAACTTTTTCTTATTATCTTATGGAACTATGTTCTTTTCCTAAAGCATCATCTTATGTTATGTTATTATGATATGTGATTATTTTTGGATGGGGCATATGTATACAACTTATTTTTAGTTACTAGAACTTTTTGGTCACAAATATCATCAACCTGTAAATATCCCTAAGTGTTCATCCTTAGGAGTACAATGGGATTAGATTGGGATACTTCATGGTGCTTTGTGAGAGTTCCCATCATGACCATCTATTATTTTTGCTCCTTTCCTTCCATGACATCAATTTGATTTTCATATAATTTTCATGTTACCTATTTTCCATTATTGTTATTCCTATATGCATAACTCTTCCCAAAATCATTTACTTTTCTGATGAAATATTATTATGCCCCCAACCTAGCCAATGTCATCGACTAGGCTAGTGAGATAATGTGTCTACTAGATATATTTTATATTCCACTAATCAGTTTAGTTCTAATTAAGTTTGAGTTTTTATTTTTAGGGTTTGGATATATAATTATAGGATTTATAATGTCATATCTCAAAATTAAGAAACTTAATCTACTTTTGTTGCATGCAAAAATCCACCTTCATAGGAAAAAGAGAATTTAGGGATAATGAACATACACTTTAGAAATATTAGTTTGAATAAATATTAAGATATCAATAGTAAAATTTTTAAAAAGAAGGTACAACAAATATTTAGGGTTTAAAAATAAGGTATGTATACAAGGGAAAGTGAAGCTGATATACAAATCAATATTATCTCAGAGAAGATAAATCACACTAGCCCTTATGCTTGTTGGTACATTTAGACAAGCAGGGTCATGACCAATATGAATCTAATAGATGTAACCAAGGGGTTCCTTACCATAAAAATATCACTATAGATGGTTCCAAATATTCTAGTCAAGAAACATCATGTGATAACCCTAGTTAGGTCCTATGTTCTCTTATCACAAGTAAATGACAAAGAAAAGCATAATCTAACCTAGTGATCACCAAAGCATATGTATAAAATGGGGGTAATAAACATGAAATTAAACATGATTAGAATAAATATAATCAAGTCAATGTAGAGTTAATCATAATGCATGGAGAGAGAAACATATAAGCTAACAAATGTAAATCTATCTACTTTATTAAAAAGGAGCAAGAGTTAAGAATGCTTACCTTTGAAGAGGAACCCACCAAGCCTTAGTCTCTCCCTTGGCAAAGGTGCTTAACAAGAGGTTATTATGGTTTTTAAGGATAAAAAAGATATGCTAGATATAGGCTACATCACTTCTCCTATGCATCCAAAATATTCTTCCCACAAGACAAGATTTGTATCTCCAAGTGTAGTATTAAAATCCTAAGTAATAACTCTTCAAGTAGATTGGTGGATAAATAGATGCAAAAATAATGATTAACACTTGTATCTCCCTAATGAAAATTTAAAAAGGATGTGTTTATGTATCTATATCTAAACCTAAACTCTTTTGAAGTTTTAGCTGATAACATCATCCCAATCAACCATGTATCTTTTAATTAATAAAATAGTTTAGGTCCTAGACTATATCAGCCAAAGTTGACCTAATACCATAATGTGCTCATATATTTTAAGTATAGGGTTCACCCATGTTGACTTTAGTCATTAAAAGTCAAGAAGAGGTTTTAGATTAGGTAAGGGTTGTTTGAATTAGTGAATTGCTTGGAGGAGTATGTAAGGGAGGTGTAAAAGCTTAATTAAATGTATAGGAGAGGTTTGTGATGGTTTCAAGTGGTGGTATAGGGACAAAAATCTTAAAAAAACACTAATGGTCTACCCAAACCTTTCCAAATTAACCCTTTAAGGCATGCACTTAGAGATATTTAGACTTGATAGGTTTTTGCAAGAGAGAAAGCATCAATAATTGACAAAGTTTTAAAATATTATGTGTATACATATGCCCCACTAAAATCTCATCACATGTCATGTAGTTATAACATGGGATGGTGCTTTGGGAAAATAAAATAGAAACACATCATACTAATTAAATAAATTGTAGTAAGAAGTGAATAAGATAAATGAAAGGACATAATTAAAAAATACATACCTTTACTTACCTTAGTTATTTAAAATAGGAAGTGAGAGAAATGTAAAGGTGTCTAATATAAATAACATTAGGTGAACCTAGAAAATAATTGAAAATTTGAAATATTTGAAAAATATACATGTAATATGTGAAAATATTCTCTATGACATGAAGATTTTAGAACATCTTTTGGTTCTGAAAAATAGTTAGTTAAAATAAAGATATGGGTGATAAATAGAATCTATTAGTAAGTAATTGATAGGTAAATAATTTTTAATAGTAAATATAAATAGGGTGAAAATTAAGTCATTTGTAATTTTTACTATTATGATAAAATATTGCTCTAAGAGACCCAGTAGAGCCTAGAGATCAACAATGGTGAGGAGGTGATAGCTTCGATGTGGAGGATGCCTAGTGGCTACAACCAGTGTAACTCAAGTAATTAATGCATTAATTTCAAAAAAAATGATTAATTTTAATTGAAATTAAGTTAAATTCAAAAAAAAATGTTAGGAAAAATGTAGATACCAAAAATGACCTTAGGAAATATTTAGCTAGACTAGGGGTAGAATGGGGTACTGGGTAGGAAGGAATCAAACCAATAAATGCCTAAGGCATTTATGGTAAATATTTGAAAAGTCACTACAAACTAAGAATAGATTCAACCATGTCAACTCAGTTTACAAGGTGAGATAAATCAATGATTCTAACTATGTAGTAGTGGGAAAATTTAGTATTATTAGGGATGGCCAACTATGTAGTAGAGGACCGATCTAATTAGGAATAAATAAATGGTTGGCATAGTACCTTTTAGATGATATAGTACATAATATATGGCTAATACACCCTATTAAAGGAGGCCAACTATGAGGTAGAGGGATGATATAGTATGTTAGATATAATAAAAGGTTTATTTAGTGTAAAATAAGCCAATTGTGTCTATAGTTATGGGTTGATTGTGTAGAAAAGCACTAATTTAGTAAGGCAAATAGGTGATAAGGCTGATTTAGTATCAAAAAGGTTAATTATGTAGGAACAAGGTGAAAATAATAAAAATAAGTTGATGAGGTAGTTAATTTTTAGTATTTTAAGAATATTTAAGAATGTATTTTATAATTTATTACATTAAGATCTAATGCATTATCTATTGTTTGATATTTTACAAAGGCAATGGAGATTTTGGTTCTTAGTGGATGCATCCTAGATACCATATTTATTAGACCATTTTTAAAATGTGGATCAAGCTCAGCTAGTTGCCTTGGGGTTTGAAGGCACCATGGCAATGAGGAGGATACCACCAAGTGTTGATTTCATTTTCATGTTCTTAGGAACATGGGAGTGACTGCCCAACACTTTTTGATGTGAGGTGGAGGGGGACACTATAGAGGTGGACATAACCTTGTAGGATGTCCATTCCTTTTTTAGAATTTCTATCATCAAGACTCTAATTATATATAATGCAAGAGAGGTGAAGGATGATAAATGAGCCCTATCCCATTGGGTAACATGCTTAGATAAGATTTATCCTAGTTTGCATGTTAGTTTATTTGATGTTTATATCTCAACCATTTCTGATATCTAGGAGGATTTGATAGGACTTGTGAAAGGATGAGTGTTGTGTCACAAGTAAGAAGGGAAGTTATTATTGTAAATGATAGCCTTGTGTTAGTCCATCCTAGAGTAGGGTGTATTATATGATCTTGGTTATGTCATTTGGGTACATCTCATGTATGATATGTATGGGATGTTGATCTAAGGTTAGAAGATGATGGGCCCCATTATTTTTATAAGTGTTTGGACCTATGAGAGATTCCCTATGTAGCATTTGGTTGGGTTGCCCTATGTAGTTGATGATAGGTTACCTCAGGTTGTTAGATAGAGGAAAGATCATGTATTGCTTAACATTCCCCATGTTCTAAATTTACAGACTGTTACATGAGGACAAATAGTTTGGTAACCTTAAACTAACATTGATACCATATGGCTATATTGGGTGACTATTGTAACTGGTTTGATGCACATTTGGATCACATGCCACTATACTTCATGGGTAGAACTATTTCTAGTATCTCATGTACCCAAGAAACTAGACATGCCACATCTAGTGGCCCCTCTAGTGGTGCTCGCATATTGGACATGACATGATTGAGAGATAAGAGGGAGAGGAGGAACAAGGGTACTCATCAAGATACCTCTGATTAAGTCTTGGTGGGTAATACCATGGATAGGGTAGGTGTGGTAGTAGGAAATAGTAATACTTGGTGTTGAGTATGTTATAGATGTGGATTTTATAGGTGAGGATGAGAGAGTGGAGCCACAATAGGGATGATAACATCCTCTTTAATATCATTAGAGATAGAAGCACCATCGATAAGAGGAGACATATGCATGAATAGTCACACAATATGATCCTACAAAGACTGTGGGACATAATTGGTTGATAGAGAGGCCATGGAAGAGGGGATCATGATGATCTCAGGTACTAAATCTTGTTTTTTCAATTATGTGGAGGCAACCAATAGAGGATGTGTGTAATGCGCAAGCTGATAGGGACACCATGGTTGGTAATACTAACATTGCTAAGAAATGTTTTGATTTGTTAGGTTTTGGACATAGATCACTAGTTGTATTGTTGTTTATGTATTTAATGATATATATGTATACATGGGATCTGATTTATATTTACTTTATATTTTATAGGTACTACATTAGAGGAGATTATATGGGGAGCCATGATTATGGCCGCACACCATGATATTGTGGATGGGGTGTTGTTACATTATGAGCCATCCACCATGGCTGATCTTATGGTACCATCTGCCCCAACTTATCCTAGCTAGTTTAGACTAGTAGGTGAGGTTGATTGAAAACTACATACATGAGGAGATGACTCACAACCACCTACATGGGTAGGAGAGTGAGAGGCTTAAGCCTAGAAAGGATTAGCATAGGAAATAGTCACTCATATGACAACCACTATAGCATTTATATGTGTGTAGGCCCAAGTGGGCAACCTATAGGGTCACATCAATGGATTGAGATCTTATATTTCCTCATTATAGTACAACATTTAGAAGGGTCAGTCATAGGAATCCATGGGTAGTGTGGCTAGGCCATAGGATATACATGATGGACTACAACTTGGAGCTGTAGCTATTGTATTTTATACTTGTATTGTATAAAAATATTGTTATATATATTGATATGGACATTTCTTGGTCTATGATTTGTACTTTTATGTGGATGGATGTATGGATTTATTTCATTTCTAACACATGTATTTTACTTTCATTATATATGCTATGGGAAATATGTGATGTGTATTTTATTTTCTAGCATTATGTGATATACATGCATTCTTAAAAATAAGAGCACAATGATTTGGAAAATTATAAATAATCATAAAATGTAATACACACTATATCATGATGGGAAATATGTAAAAATAAAAGGTAAATAAATATAAGAAACCAAAATGGTAAAGTAAAAGGTCATAAATATTTTCAAACCATGTAAAAATATTTGAACCAAATTAAAACAAATAAAATTCATACTATATCAAGTTGGGAAGTATGAAAATTTGTAATAAAATGAAAAACATGTGAAAACCAAGTAGTATAAAAAAAACAAATAATGGTCGATCGTTTGGGGTAAAAAATTATGGCAATAGAGGAGCAAAGCATAGCTTGTGTAGGTAGTACAAAGTATAAGGAGTGGGAGTGAGAGTGTGTTAAGGGAGAGGTTCTTGAGGGTTAGTTTGTTGATGAGCAGATAGAGGAGGAGGAGGAGATTGAGGTGAAGTTAGAAGAAATCATGGAAGAATTTATAGAAGATATTAGGGTTTTGAAAGGTTCAAATTTGGATCATGGAAAGTGCCCTTATCTATTTGCTTCCCTCAAAAGGAATATAGCTTTATCTATGTTTAAAATGAATAATCTATAGGCAAAAGTAACTCCTTGGCATAGGGTATGGGTGGTGAGGGATTTAGGGTTGGAGCTACCTTTCTCCACTCAGGAGCCATACTTAGAAGTTGAGTTTCTTCCTTTTTCTCCTAACCTTGATCTACCTTTTTGTTCATCCTCAGTTCATTTTTTTATGATCTTATGGATGAGATGGGAATCGAAGCCAGGATTCAGATTGGTGATGTGATAGATCTAGAAGAAAATATTTCAAAACTTATTGTTGCTTTGGTTTTGGGGGCTACTAATGTTGGCACTTTGGTTTTTTCATTATAAGAAGCTTAGATGAGAAATTTAAGGTTCCTTATGGTTTGAGTGGTTTGAGGATGTAATCGGTTAAAGTCATAAGAATAATTCTATTTCTCTCCTTATATTAGTGATCTAGTTTTCTTTTGAATGAAGTGAAGTCTATTAAGGGATCAAGGTTGTTGGTGGTTTGGCTAGATGTTGATGTGGCCATGGTAGGTTGGGACCATAATCATTCTTTTTGGATTTTTCTAAGGATTCCACTCATTGTGTCCTGCTCAATATGCAAAGTTAAATGAAAACTAGTGTTATTTATTTACCTTGATCTTAAAGTCTTTATTTGCTTTAGGGGGCCTGATCAAGGTAACTAAGATTTGCCTTAATGGTCATTATAGGTAAATTGGTCTTTTAATCTCTATTGGTGTTTTTGGTGTGTGAAGTTGAATTTGATCTTGGTGGAGCTTTTATATGGATGTCAATTTTATCTTGATGTGTGTTTTATTGGTGTTGATTACCAGTTTTAGATGGTGTATTTATTTGGTTTTTTCTTAACAATTTCAACCTTAGATAATTTTGGTTTAATTGGTTGGTCCAGTCAATTTGATGATGTGTTTTCCTTAGTTTTTTAGAGGTAAATCCATGAAATGAAGTAGTATGTTAAGTTTAGTTTCAATCTTTTTGGGTAATGTTGAAGGATGTAAGGTAGTAATAAGTATGAATAATGGTAGTCATGTTTTTAGCTCTCCATTTTGGTCTATGAATTCTCATTTCAAAACTAAGAAGGTAATAGAAAGTAATTATGGGTTTTCATTTTGATTTATTTTGTTGTTAATGCTAAATTATTAGTAATACTCTTAGTTTGTTGGTCTTTTTGTTACTTGGTTGGCTATATGCCTTGATGGTAAGATCGTGAAGCTAGGCCATTTTTTTTTTGAAATCTTATGTTAAAAGGGCCAGGGAACTATAAAATCTCTAGCATCGATCAAAAAAATAAAAATAAACAAAAAATAAAGCTAATTAATCATACTAAATCAATATGGGAAATATGAAAAGAAAAGAAATGTAAGTATAAATCAAATTAATTATACAAAATCAAGATGGGAAGTATGAGAAAAATGGTTGTACACATACATGCAATCAAAAAATAAGAAGATAAAAGTGAAGTGTTTATGAAAAAAGCATAAAACATACTAAATCAATATGGGAAGCATGTAAATGATGTGTAAATAATAATGTAACATAAACTATCTAAAATTTAAAGCATGTAATTTTATTTTAACTTGGACATAGTATGAACTAGTTTTTGGAATATTCTATGATGAGGTTCTATCTAAGGTCTTACACTACAACTCACAAAGGGAACACCACTAAGGTGGAAACTATTATGGAAGTAATTTAAAGATGTTTTAATGTGGTAATTTGTGAGGAAAGATTGATGGTATTACACTACAACTCACAAGGTGAACAACAATGAGGTGAATGGTAATAAGGGTAAATATAATTAAAAAAATGTGGTAATTTGTGAGGAGAGCTTGGTCCTATCCATGGTCTTACACTGTAACTCACAAAGGGAAAACCTAGGGGGAATGATCGATTAGAAAAATAATATTCCTAAATAGGAAATATTAAGATTATTATAATGAAAGAGGGAATGTAAAAATCATGATTTAGGTGTTTATGAGAAAACCATAGTAAACATGAGGCATACTAGGTAAAAGGGGAGACACTAAGAGTCGAGTGACCATTAAAAAAAAAGGATACCTACTTACAATAAGCATAAAGTTGTATAGGAAAATAAGTGGAAAACTAAGATCAACTAATGAAGATTATATGAAAAAGGAAATTAAAATGGACCTACCTTCCCACAACATGTTCCCCGTTCCTTAGGATCTCTTATAGAGCCATCGATCTACTACAAATATTAGGTACTTGTGTGAGAAATTAGGTATCACTTATAGATTTTTTGTTCTCCTATCCCAATCTACTAGCCTACCACACCCCAATGGACCTAGACTCTATCATGATACCAACTATGGATTTTGAGCCTCAATTAAAAATAAGAGATGTGCTAGAGATAGTAAATCATGTCTTTTGGTGTGATTAAATTTTTAAATTTTATGTTGCCTTTTGAATCATTGAATTTTATTTAAATTATTTGGATTTTACCTTTTTTATGGCTTTTATGATTCCTCCTCCATACAAATTTGGAATAACTAACATGAGTGATAAAATTAATACACATGAATGAGATTTAGAATTTTATTTAAGGGAGGCTAAGTAACCAAATATATGATTCACTTAACAACTTAGGCTTACTTATGAACCAATATGTAATCTCAAGTCTCAACTGTATATATGATTAGTATGTGAAAGAGGAATAAGAAAAGAGGGAGATCAAAATAGATTGTTATATGATAGTAGTTAAAATGAGAAGTATTGTTTGCTAATTGATCGTATGGTAGAGATAGAATACTAAGGGAATCAAGGTTGTATAGCCAATTCATAATAATAATTATCTGATTTTTAGTGTAATTAGATATCAATCATTATAAAATAAGCCATAAATGAAGTGAACTTATAAAAATATGTTTGCATTCATGATAATAATGATAATAAGATATAATAAAAAGTGAAATAAAATGAAACCATGTAAATCACATAAAACATAATATAATGGTCCATGCAAAATAAATAAGTGAAATTAAATTTGACACAGTCAAGTGTATAAGAGAAATAAAAATGGTTAAAAAATACAATCCAAATCATAAAATAGAATAATGTGTAAAAACACCATGTCATGTTCATAAATACTAAATATTTGACCACAAGTATTATCCATAACATTAGAAACATCTCTATGAAGTTGAATTTTAATGCTAGCCAGAGTCTCATCAATATTTATGGAAAATTGTGCAAAGACTTCCTTCCATATCATCTCAACTAAAAAGGTAGGTATAGTAGATGAATATTAATTCTCATTTGGTTTACATGTGTGGGATAATCAATTTGAGGAATGGATGTCTTGATGGGAATGGAATCTATGGAAATAGGAGGTGCAACTAGTGGAGAAAGAGGAGCCTTCTTATATGGATGACCTATAGGAGGAAGAATAACTGGTACTGGAGTTGAATGTGAGAAATCATTAAGATTATATTAGAGCATTCAACATTGATCGATATGATGTGTACCATATTGGTGCCAAAAATAATATACTTCCCCATGTTTAGGGTAATACTATGGTAATAACTTAGGAGGAGGTATGGCCTTATCTTTGGGTTAAGTAGTGGTTGGGACTAATGTGTTGATATATTACCTAAGTTTGTATAAATTTGTATAAGAGTGATTATTTATAATATTAAATAATAAAAATGTTTGTTAGTAGACCATGGGGGTCTATTAGCTGAAGGGGTGGAAGGAGAAGCTTGTGGCTACTGATATAAATTGCAGTGTTTGGTCTAATGACTAAAAACTTTGTGAATATTTCAATAAGGTTGATCTTCCCATTATGTAGGTAATGGATCAAGATATGGTAAGGGAATAAGGCCATAACCAAGGGTGGGGATAGAGCAAAAACTAGACTATGATCATTAGTAGGTAAGGCTAGCTATGTAACGGATCTAAACATAGTGGCTAACATCTTTGGAGGAAGTAGACTATAACGATCATTATATTTGTAAAAATGATAAGGCCTTATCATGGCATGATCCATGAGCATACTCTTGAGGTGATTGCATATGAATAGAGTAATACCATGTGAGTGATCCATCTCTACCCTATGAAAAATAGTGGAAAAACTAGTATTAGGTGTTATAAAATAAGGAATGCTAGAAAAAAAAACAAAAAGACTAAAATAAAGAAGAATGACATCAAAGAACTTTAAAATTTATAACTTGGACAAATATAACTAAGAATGGTTCTTATAAATCATAAACATCATCATATTCAGGTGTATGTAAGTTGAAGGTACATGTAGGAATGATTTTGTCATCAAATTAAGCATGATGAATGGATTATCTAGTTTTGGTTAAGATAAAAGGTATGACATCAAAAAGAAGCTAACAAGATCAAGGTTGAAGAGAAGGATGGAGTTAGGAGATGATGTGAGGGGAAAGATCAGAGGTTTTGATCTTTAGATTTATCATATTCATCACCATAGTCTAATATTTTAGGTGGAATATTCCCAATTAATTTAGGGTAACCATTATAACCTCGAATGGAGTTGACTGGATAGTTGAAGCATTAGGATTCCCAAAATGGGAACTAGGTAAGGGTTCAAGGGTGGGTATTTTAAAGACACCATGTTACTAGAATTATTCAAAATTCTAAGGGTTTTTGTCTCCTTTAATCTTGTAGGTAGCTCCATTGTGATGGAATTTGAGACATTATCATGTGGATGAGGTGATTGCTCTCACATGATGAGTCTAAGGTTAATTGAGTAAGATATTATAAGAAAGTGGAAAGTTAAATATCATAAATTTCACATGGATGGTAACAAGAAGAATAGTAATTATAAGCCAAAAATAACCCAAAGGAGGTATTTGCCTTCTATTATAGCCTTGACATGTACTACATGTAGATTTGATGTTGCATTCAGAATATCCAAGTGTCTTAATGAATTCAAGGGAGGCAATATAAGCACCTAAACCTTTGTCGATTAAAGCACACTTAACTTGGATATCACCAATTTGGATGCTAATGAATAGGAGATGATCATCTTCATGAAGCATTCTCTCATTGGGAATCATAGAAGTGATAAGGAATTTAAGTGAGAGATAAGTGTCCATTATTTCATCAACATGGATGGACATCTCTTCACATTTTTGAAGGATTATATCTTCAGATCTAGATAAGGTAACTTCACATCCTACAAGAGGAGGATAAGGGATGTTCATTTTGAACAATAATTTCATTATGTGGTTTTGATGATGGGAATAAGTTCTCATTAGTTATAAGAAAGGTATTTTATATGGGAGATGGGAAAGTTCTGCAATAGGATCCCACTCATCATAACCCATGGGAGGATTCTTAGATAAAGGTTCATAGTGTTTTAAAATCTCTTGGGAAGTAGGGTTGGAGGTACATTCAAACTTGTGTTGATAGGATATGGTTGGTTTAGGTTGGTTACAAGTGGGTTGAATGACTTGAGGTGATGTTGTAGTTGGTTGATGTGTTTCTTGTGGTTGGGTATAATAAATACTATTGTAATTTTTGGGTGTGTTTTCTTGTGGTGTGGAAGTTGGGGGAATAGTAGAAATTGTATGAGAAATATAATTAAGTCGTGTTGTTGAGAGTGATGCTTGGATGGGTATTGGTTACTTTTGTCCTAATTACATGAGGTGGGATAGGGAAGTATCTTGAATGACATAGAATGATTGAGAGGTTTGATGGGTAGGTCTTGTATTTGATTCAATAAAAGAGACTAATCTTCTCATATTAGTCATATTAACCACATTTTTTTCATTGGTGGTAAGGATATAAGAGTTTAAATGGTGTTAGTAGTAGGAGTATGTTGTTTGATGTTATCTTAGTGGTTAAGAAGGGGATCCTTTTAGATAGCTAAATGAACATTAGCTTGGTTTAAAGCTTCATTTTTATTTTACATTTCATGAGATTTAAAAGCTATTTCATAAGCTTGTTGACATTTTTTAGATAAGGTATTCATGATCAAAGTTAGGACCAAGAAGAAAATCCATAGTGATATTTTGTAGTCACTTATAAGTCTCATGATAATGGCCCCAACTTGCATGAAACCAACATAATTTGTTTGGATCATACCATGATTTCATATGGCAAGTGGGGTCAAGAACTCATGGTAGAGGTCTTAGGAGACATTTTTGAAGTCCTACTAGGGATAATGGTTTATGCACATTAGTGTGGTTATGTTGAGAAAATGTGGGGTTAAGATTTTCGTTAGGGGGAGGAACATGCTCCATGTCATTGTTTGGATAGTATGTATAGTGTCATAAGTGTTAGTAACACCATCATTAGTTGCATGATGGTTTTTATTTGTGATGAGCATGCGAGTGCTCATTTTATGTTGAGGTGGTTCAAATTAATGCATAAGGAAGTCTTGTTATTTAGTTTAGTCAAGATATTCTTCCAAGGTTTTTGGAGAGAGCATCCTAAACTGATATTGTAATTTGGGGTGTATAGCATTGGTAAATAGGTGGAAGAGGTTTTCATCTACCATATTATGCTCACATTTGTTAGACAAGTTTTTCCATCATTTTATGAAGGCTTGTGTCATTTCAATTGAGTTATTTGTAATTTATAAAATGGGCTAAGTTATTCTTGAAAAGATCACTAGTTTGTAATTCTTGGACTAGTGAGTTGACCAAGTCTTCTAGGCTAGTGATAAAGTGGGTTTTTAATTGATTGTACCAATATAAAACATCTTTTGAGAGTGTTTTATCCAATAGTTTGGTTACCAAATATTTTTAGATGTAATACGGGATTGGTAGATCCATTATAGGTGATGGTGGGGGTGATACCTCATATGTATATGTTAGAAATTTGAGGTACTATAGGTTAGTTTTGTAAATGTTTGATGGTTTTATTGATAAGTGGTGGTTATGGTATAATATTAACATGGGAATCCATAAGGCGGGGTGGGGGGATTGAATTAGGATTTTGTGCTCCCCATGAAACCTAGTGAGGTTGGTTTTAGAGAGGTATCATATGATTTTTCATTTACATCATTTAATTTGCATTATTGGTTTGAAAAGTATGCATTTGGTTAATCATTTTAAAGAGAAATTGTTTAGTTTAAGTTGAATTTTGACTAGTGGATGTAACATACAATGCATTA
Source organism: Torreya grandis (assembly GCA_037957365.1). Taxonomy (NCBI): domain Eukaryota; kingdom Viridiplantae; phylum Streptophyta; class Pinopsida; order Cupressales; family Taxaceae; genus Torreya; species Torreya grandis. Next base: position 1,085,713 of record JARHVA010000418.1, read on the forward strand.
GTATTGTAGGAGGTATGAGGAGCTTGTGATGCACTATGGGTGTGTGATAAGGTAGTGACATGTGCATCACTAGTGGAATGAGTAGTCTTGGTATAAAAATAAGCATTGGTATCAAAATAAACATTATTATCATGGTTAAGGATGTGGGTGTTTTGAAGAGGCACACTAGAAGTTGAATCTACCATGTTGGTAGAAATACTTGGCATAGAGGTTGAAGAAGACATAAAAGATAATGTCATAGTGTGGGAAGGAGATATTATAAAGGTGAAATATTGGGATGAAAAGAAATGGATTCCCCTAAATTTATGGGAAAAGGTAGGGGAGGGTAAATGGGGTTCTTTTATATGAGGTCCCACCATGAGATTATATATGGTTGTAGGATATTTTCCTCTATATTGAGGGTTTTCATTAATGTAGAAAAGCATTTATATGGTGTATTCAAGATCATGCTTATATTATAAATAAAACAAAGGGTTATGTGTTGAGAAATAATGGGGAGGAGTCCTATAATTAGTGGTGCAAGTGGAAATGTGGATATTACTTTGATTCATGGTGGGTGTCACAAGATATGTCTTAGGGAACCTATTAGGGTTGGTAGAACTCATCATGTTTGAATGATTCAATTATATATTATCCTCAAGAAATAAATTCATGATTATTGAGAGATACTAAAAATTGGGTAAAAATAAAGGTCCACCTATAGGATACAGGGTCAAACTAGTCATTACTATCTTGTAGGATAGTAAATAGAACAAGCTACAAAAGACACAGTTGAATTGATCGACTATGTTCTATATATGGTAAATTGAGAGAGTCTGAAAGACACATAGTTAGATAGGTTGACTATGTGTTGAATGGAAATAGAAAAAGTAGTCTGTAAGAGACTAGGTCAAACATAGTGACTGTGTTCTATGGGGAAATAGAGATTATAAGGGACATAGTTGAGTAGATCGACCATGTACTGAAGGTAGAGATAGGTGTTGACAATTATTATTATTATAGATGATCTAGTTTAATTTTTTAAAATAGTTGAAATAAACACATAAACAACTATATCAATCTAGTTTATCTAGTGATGGCACACAACACAAACCTTGCATGAATGTTGGCTAATACAAGTTTTATAATTAAACATACAATTATCAGAGACTAAGTAGAAAAAATATAAATTCTAATCTAAGTGGTCATTCTTGAATGTTTTAAGTTATAATAATTCTTGAAATAACTGTGATAGAGAGTTGGCTATAATAAGGAACTAGAAAAAAAATCTAAGGATGGTTTCAAGTAGTTGAAGTTGAAAGGGATTTATATTGGTGATCATATTGGCTTGGTATTAAGGCCTACCCCCTCACTTCACAATACCATATCCATAAGGGTGTAAGGTGATTTTCCAATATATACCATCAATAACATATTTATACTTGGCCAAAAAACCAAGTCAGCTTCCCCTTTAGTGATGAAATCCAAGTAGGTAGACCTTGGGTAGAAGTTGTTTAATTTTTTTGATGTTATGTGGTTTGAAAGTGTGTGAAAAATAAAAATAAAAAATAGTGTGACTAAATAGATAAATTAGAAACCTATTATTTAGTATATGTGTGTTAATCTAAGAAATCAAGCAATAAAGAATGAAAAGTGAATTAGTTACTAACAAGATAAGTTAATTATTTTATTTGAAGAGTACAAAGTTGGTTCAGGCGACCATGTATGCAAAAATTATAGAAAAAAATTGATAGGTTAAATGATATCTATTGAAGCAAGAGCCATAAGAACATATTTAAATAGGTCCACTTAGTCTTATAGATAGGAAATAAAGTTATAGAATTGTGCTTATCTAGTTGACCCAATTCACTATAGGGTTATAGTTTTATAGAATGAAAACTATAAAAAATAGGACTATAAGTGAAGAATATAAATGAATAAGAAGGTAATAATGAACCTGATAATTATTAAAGAAGTTGATTTTGATATTTTTATATTGTGTTTTTCACATGATGAAATTTATCCTACTAATAGATCTGACTAGGTTGATTGAATCTAAAAACTTGTATGTAAATAAGAAAACTAAGTTGAGTTGATTGATCCAATTACCCATTGTTGAAAATGAGTTATACATAAAAAAACAAAGTTGACCATAACATATGTATGTTAAACCTATGCACATAATGTTAGACTACATCGATAACTTCAATCTAGTACTATAAAAATAAAAATATATAATAGATGATAATAAATGGTGTGAAGGAAAAACCTACAAGGGTTAGTTCACATTAGGTACACTAGAATGTATACAAGGGAAAGTGAATTTGATCTACAAATCAATTCTATCTCAAAGAAGATAAATCACACTATTCCTTCTGCTTGTTGGTACATTTAGACAATCGGGGTCATGACCAATATGGAATTGCTAAACCTAACCAAGGGATCCCTTACCACAACAATATCACTAAAGAGGGTTTCAAAGCCTCTAGTCAAGCAACACCATGTGATAACCTTAGTTAGGTCTTATGTTTTATTATCACAAGTAAATGACAAAGAAAATAAAAATCTAACCTAGTGCTCACCAAAGCATGTAGAAAAAATGGGGGTAATAAACATGAAATTAAACATACATATAATAAATATACTCAAGTCAATGTATAGGTAATCCTAATGCATGGAGAGAGAAACATATAAGCTAACAAATGAAAATCTATCTAATTTAATAAAGAGGATCAAAATTTAGGAATACTTACCTTTGAAGAGGAACCTACCAAGCCTAAATCTCTCCCTTGGCCAAGGTGATTCATAGAAGGTTCTTGTGGTTTGTAAGGATAACGAAGATAGATCGGCTCTAGGCTACATGACTCTTCTTATGCATCCAAGAGACTTCTCCCACAAGACAAGATTCATATCTCTAAGTGTAGTATTGAAACTCTAAGAAATATCTCCTTAATTATAATGTTAGATAAGAAAATGCACACATAATTATTAACTCTTATCTCTACCTAATGAAAATTGTAAAAATTTTATGTTTATATAGCTAGATCTAACCCTAAACTCTTTTAAATTTTTAGCTGATAGAATTAGCCTAATCAACCTTGTATATTTTAATTAATAAATTAGTTAGTTCTTGAAATGGGTTAGTCAAGGCTGACCTCCTCCTATAATGTGCTCATATATTTTAAGTACAAGTTTAACCTACACTGACTTTGTTTGTTAAGCATCAATAAGTTGTTTTGGCTTAGGTAAGGGTTTTTTGATGTATTGAATTACTTGTAGGAGTGTGTAAGGGAGGTGTCAAAGCTTAGGGAAATGTATAAGATAGGTTTGTGTTAGTTTCAAGTTGTGGTATAGGGGACAAAAAACATGTAAATCACTAATAGTCTATCCACCCCTTTCCTGGTGTACCTTTTAAAGCATACACTTAGAGAGATTGAGACTCAATGGGTTTCTGTAAGAGAGAAAGCATCAGTAATTGATAAAGTTTTAAAATATTGTGTGTATACAAGGTCTATTTATGTATTATAAGTTACATCTTGAATTCACCTACAACCATTTCTTACAAAGTGATAATTAGGCCAAGGGGGAGATTAATGCACCAAAAAGTCAACCTAAGGTAAGTATCCTAACCCTGTACTATTTATATACTCTTTTGTGGTTACATTATATTGGTATGTGTGTCTTTCATGCTAAATTAAATATATTCTTGTTTTTGATAAGGTAAGGTGGCAAACCAGGGGCTGAACCCTTCATAGAGCAAAAAAGACAAGAAGGTAATCAAACAAAATATGCCTTCAGAGAGACGACGGCACTAGTCGAGAACCAATAGACACAGCAACAAGAAAAATAAGAAATATAAAGACCAAATTCAGAGGGGACTCTCTTTACATCATCATTGATTTGAGAATATCATTAAGTTTCTCAGTATTCTTCGCATTGTCAGCAGGCCCAGTGTTACCGACTTCTTTCAACATAGACATGTTCAGGAGGATTGTATTCCGGAGTCCCTTGGTGAAATTCTGACTCCAGCTTTTAAATACGATCCTTCAGGGCCCCAATTTCAAATTTCCAATTAGTCTCATTCTCTATTTCCTCACCAACTTCCTCGACATACATTTTCCCCTTATTGTCAGTAGTTTCCATAGTGTCAGCACCGTGCTCCTCAGTAACCTCAAAATCCCTAGTATCTTGCTTCCCTCTTGTGTCCTCAACAATTTCTTGTATTTCTAGCTCCTTAGACACTTCCTCCTGGGTTGCTTCCTTCAAAGCGCTTTCCAAATAATCAATAAGTCTGGCCTTTGGGGCTGGTTTACTAGCAATCCTCCCTGACCTGTGAACTCTAGAGGAGAAGCCTTCCTTATTAATTTTGGAAGACTTATAAGATTTTCCACCTTAGCCCCCCATGGCCCTACTCGGATTTTTTTGGGTCCCCTCTCATGGTCTCCCTAATATTCTCTTCCTCCTCATCAACCTTCCTCTTCTTACCCTTCTTGCTCATAAAGGAGTCGGGGGTGTCAATAGGGGTCTCTTCTGGGGTAGAGAAAGAAACATATTTTGTTTTGGTAGGAGCAAGGGAAAAATAGGACTCATCAATAGCATCACCAGACACTCAGATTAGAAGGAATGTCACCACTATCAATTTTGATAGTCTTGGATGGCTCAAGGGCTTGATGAAAGTTATACAAGTAGAAAATGAGGCCCTGGTGCAGGGGAATAGGGTTCATGTCTAGATTTTTAGACATTTTAGCTCTCACCCTAAGGACAAAGTGTTCTAAAGAGGAGAGCAGGTAAAAAGGAAAACTAATAATAGCATTGTGTCTGAAGTGATTTAACAGAGGAAGATGGTAATTGTAAAACCTAGTAAATTGACTTTTGAGCATAAAGTACTTCATGATAATGAATCACACTCCATCCCATGGCTCAGGTAGTTTAGCATGCTCGAAACCTCCTTGATAAAGGAGGAGTTCTTCTCCCTCTCCCAGAATATTTTATGGCTTTAAAGATCCATAATTATTGTTTTTGTTTGAAGCTTTATCCCCTGCATGGTCATTCCAGTAGCCATAGCAATCACTTTTTCAAAGATTTCAAAACTAATTCCACCAACCATGACCCACCTACTTAACCAAGATCTCACAAATTGCTCGGACAAGTTTTCATCAAAACCATTAAGCCTTTCTAGATATGGGTTGATACCCCCTTCTTTACAATAATGCCAAACTAGTGGATTATCTTTGAATTCACAACAAGATATTGGTTCAGTTTGAATATGGTCTCCTCCCATCTTGGCTTTGTAGACCCAACCCATGGAGTTCCTAAATTCAATCTTCAACTTTAAAATGGTTACTAACCCTTGTTTCCACTTATGCATAATGAGGATGTGATGGTTCATTATTCAAAATACCCTACAAAGATGACATTGTCTAATTCCATGCTTGGAAATCATTTCCCATTGATCTTCATAATGATGCCCACATGCCTTAACCTCTTGATACAATAAATCATGAATGATTGTCAAAAGAGTATAAAAGTTATCAAGTTCTGAGATCCACAATGGCCCCCTCCACATGGACCGCCTCCAAGAGCTATCCTTGTCATAGATCCACCTCATCCTTGACAAGTCATCTCCTTTTGAATAATATCCCTAATTTTTAAGGGAATATGAACACCTTATCACCACACCCTCCAACCTGAAAATTGCTAACCAAGATTGGCACAGGCATCAACAACATTGTTTCCCTCTCTGTAAATATGAGAAATCTCCACTCCAGAGAACTTTTGCAAAAGAATTTGAATATCTGTAATGATATATCTTAGCTTAATTCCCACATTTGATGTTTTATTAATAAAATCTATGACCATTTTAGAGTCTCCTTATATACTCAAGTTCCTTATTCCTGGGGATATAGCCAATTTCAACCCCCATAGGAGAGCCATTGCTTCAGCATAGTTATTGCTCTGACTTCCTATTACACTAGCATAGACAACAATCATCCATCCCTTATCATTCCTTATAATCCTCCTCCACTAGCTTTACCATCTAACTTTTATGCCCCATCAAAGTTGAGTTTCATCTAGTTAGGCTTTGGGGGATCCATTTAGTATTTAGTCTCTATAGGATTTTGGAGTTATTATACTTAGGGATCTAGTTTAAAACCTTCCATTTGGCTGCAATTTGGTTTTCAATTTGAGATAGGGGTTTCTCCACAGCATGAATATGGGCTATGGTGACACTTTTCATAAGGGTCTTAGCAAAAGAGTGAAACACCTAAGATGCATTTCTAGTAGTTTCCTTAAAAATTCTGTGGTTGCGCTCTTTCTATACAATCCAACTCAAACATGGTAGAGTTTGCTTCCATAATTCCATAAGCCAAGGATGTGTGAAGGTTGGATGCTAGCTAAGGATTACTTCTTTAAGGTTAGAATTATAGACCCATTCAATACCAAAGTTATTAAGTATTGTGCCCCATAATTCTCAAGAAAAATCATAGTGGATGAAGAGGTGTAAAACTAATTCCTCTTTTGAACCACACAAAAAAATATGTTAACCAGGGTAAACCCTCTCTTTTGAAGGTTATCCTGATTTAGGATTTTGTTATGAGCAACAGCCCACCAGAACATGTTAATTTTTGGAATAAGTTTATAATTCCAAACCTTTTTCCATACATCTTTATTTTGAGCCTCAAGAATGAGTAGATGGTAAGTAGACTTGACAGAAAATGATCCATTCTTATTTAGCCACTAGTACTATTCATCTTCACGAGGGAAGAGAGGGATTCTGATCTCTTAAACACACTATTGTACCTCCCTCACTCTAGGGAAAAGCTCAGGCCGGTGAGCACAGTAGTCCAAAAGATATTTCCAACTCCACCTCCCATTGTTATTTTCCATATAATCACTAACTCTATTTCCAAAAAATTGAGTAGCCAAGTCAGCATTCTCTCCATAGTTCCTTTGTGTGATGAGAGTTTTGTCCTTTAACTAGATATCATCCCAAAATTTAATATGCTGGCCATTTCCAAGTTTCCATCTAATTCCCTACTTAAGAAGGCTTCTTCTCTTTAGCATTTTATTCCATATCACAGATCCCTGGGGTAATCCCATCTGTTGAATAAAGTTGGAATCATCAGTGCTATGCATGTATTTGGCATACATTATTTCCCCCCAATCATTATTTTTATGGATCAAGTTCTAACTAATTTTTGAGAGAAGGGCTTTGTTCATGTTCCTGATAGAACTAATATTGAGTCCACCATGAGATTTTGGAAGACACACTTTCTCCCATCTGACTAAGGACATTATTTGTTTGTCTTTCACCCCCGTTCATAAAAATTTTCTTTGAATTTGTTCCAATTTGTCAGTAAAATACATAGGAATTTTAAAAAGAGACAAGAAATATGTAGGAATACCTTGTAGCGAGGCCCAAAGAAGTTGTAGTTTACCATCACTGCTAAGGAGTTTCCCTTTCCAACCAAGAAGTTTCCTCTACATTCTTTCCACAATTCCATTCCAAAAACTAGGATATACCTCTTTGACCATGAGTGGGAGACCCAGGTAGGTAGCTGGTAGAGTAGCTACAACAGATTCTAATATATCAATGATTATATGTCTAAGGTCATTAGGAGTGTTGAAGAATTACACATTGATTTTTTGGAAATTTATCCTTTTTACAGACTCTATGGCATAATTGTTTAAGATATTCTTGCATCTTCTAGCTTTGATCATTGATGAGATGCCAAAAAAGATGGTATCATCCACAAACTGCTGCACCACCATAGGATAAAGGGAGGAGGCAGGTTTGATGCCCATTAACTTTTTTGAAGCTATATCTACTTGTATGCAACTTGATAGTGCCTCTGCCATAATGATGAATAAGTATGGGGAGAGAGGGTCTCCCTAGAAAATTCCTCTCGAAGATGAGAAAAATCCTCTAGGTACACCATTTACCAGAACTAAAAAATTTGTAGAAGAGACAGCGTTCCATATCAAGCGAGACATTTTGTCATTAAACCCAAATTTTTTGATGACTTGGAATAGAAAAGTCCATGAGACTCTATCATATGCTTTAGAAATATCTAGCTTGAGAGCCATACCAGGGATCCTACTCTTATCCATGGAGTGAATAGTCTCATGTGTGGTGATCACAGCATTAAGAATTTGCCTACCCGAGATGAAACCTTTTTGTGCAGGAGAAATAGTTGTCTAGAAAAGGTTGAATCCTCATAATGAACACTTTAGTACATAACTTATAAATAGTATTTCATAGACTAATGGGCCTAAAATCAGTAAGGTGTGTAGGTTGTATTTTTTAGGAACAAGTACTATGAAGGTATTATTAGCTTGTTTCAAAAGTTTACATGATCTAAAAAAATCACAAACAACAGTCATAAGATCCGCTCCTACTATCTCCCAATATTCTTGAAAGAATATAGGAGGGAAGCCATCAAGACCCGGGGCTTTGAATGCACCCATGGAAAATAAAATAGCATGGACTTCTTCCTCAGATATAGGCTTTAACATCTCCAAATTATCTTCTTCAGTTATCAAACAGGGGATTTTATCAATGAATTGGTTCATAGGTCTATCATTCCCATCATCATTGTTTTCTTCAGTGAGTAGATTCTAAAAGAAAGCCCTAGCTTGTTCTCCTATCTCATTGTCTTTAGTTATAATACCGTCATTATCTAGAACTAGCTTTGTTATTGAGTTGGCCTTCCTATGTTTCATGGCCGAGAGATGAAAGAAGACAGTGTTCCTATCACCATCTTTAAGCCATTGAACACGAGATTTCTATTTCTAGAAAACCTCTTCTCTTTCCATCAGATTCTTCCATTTAGAAGATAGGACATTCTCTTCTTCTAAAGTGTCTTTAAAATCATCCCCTTGAGCCATCTGTTGCTGAATATCTTTGAGTTTTCCCATTATGTTTTTCTTCTACTGAAAGACCTACCTAAAGTTGTATCTATTCCATCCATAAAATTCTTGTTTAATATGTTGGAGTTTTTTTACTATTCTTAACATAGGAGTGCCCTGAATGGGAATTTTCCACCATTGTGCCACCATTTGTCTGAAGTCTTTGTGTTTGATCCACATAGCTTCAAAATGGAATGGGGAAGGTCCAGATTGTCCCTGTTCTCTCCAACTAAGAAAGATCAGGCAATGGTCAGACATGGTTCTAGGGAAAGCCTGCACATGTATATTATGATAATCATTCTAGTTACTAGAGATAAGAAATCTATCTAACTTAACCTGAATCAATTGATCTCCTCTTCTTCTATTGGACTACGTAAACTTTTGGTTTTGCAGTTCTATATCCAATAATCCCCAGTCATTAATAAATTCAGCAAAGTCGAACATGCTATCTAAATAATCAATAATCCCACCCTATTTTTTAGAAGGGTATAGAGGAGTGTTAAAATATCTAGCTAACATACATCTGGTGTTCTGGGAATTATTCCTGAAACTACTCAAGTCTATCCATAAATTATTCTTGTTAGTCTTTCATGTTTTATATATTTATTTACACATCATGGTTACTTTTTAATCACACCCTTATAACTCTTATTTTAAATACCTCATGGTTACCACCTAATTGCATTATACTTATGTTTATTTCATTTTACACCTTTTAGTTACCATATAATGACACATTATATTTTTTTAAGGCATACACTTATTATTTTTGTAGATTCCCATATTAAATCCCTTATAGGCTCCTTTTATTTCAACCCTTATCTATATCCTTAGATTTATTTTTGGACCTATGCATAATATGTGTGTTGGATTTAATACTTTTACCATATTAGATGATCCTTATATTATTGACCATTCTTATTATATATACAAATATCAAGCATAAGTTATAGGTGAACATTGTATTAAATTTAATTTTCATGAAAAATGTCTTTAACATTTAGGGAATATCTATAGTATATCAAGGTAATTTCAAAATATGGTTTAGGAGGTACATTATAGGTAGGTGGTAGGACACTTTATTACAAATGATAACATAATAGTACATTTACTAGTTGAAGCTTTGCAATTATTTAAATAGATAAATTTGTTTTCACATTACATGTACCATTATAAAGCTAGGAATCAAGAGTATTGGACTACAACCCCAATAGTGACACTCAAAAATATTTGGGAGTCAGTTTTGATGGATTTCAAATCAAGGATAACCAAAAATACATATGAGCATGTTGATGTATATGTGGTAGTGGAGATGTTATCTAAGATTAAAATTATGGCACCCTAAAAGAAGGTTATTTTAGTATAAGGAATGTTTATGATCTTATTAAAGAACATGTGTTTACCCATTGAAAACATTCATCATGAGTCAATCTTAGATTCTGATTAAGTGTGGATTAATAGAGGTGTAATGTGAAAAATACTAAAAAGGGTTTTTTGTGAAAGACTTTTCATGGGATGGAACATGGAACATAGGAAGGTTCACATAATACATGTACCCAAGGAAGAGTTAGGTATATTTATAGGTGGATGATGTTTCAATAACCTCAAGATATTAGAGTAAATTTTTTGACAACACTTAGAAGATATAAAGTAAAGGGTAATCTTCTAAAATATTTTTAACTAGTTAGAGTTGTAAGGTAAGGGTGGTGAGAAAACACACACACACACACACAAAAAATTTTGTTACAAGATCATTTTTCATAGTATTTTCCCCCCATTTTGTCATAGTTAGTCTATATGTGCACATTGGGATATTTTTAGGGCATTTCCTACCCCACATTAGTCTATTTCCAACCTTTTAGCATTATAGATGTCTTCAACGTTCACGAAATTTATCTATTTTATACATTATGGGTATCCATGTATCCTAATACTAACTCAATAGTCAATGAATCCATCATGTGTGTTTTTGTGGGTCATTTTACCTTAATTTCATATTTTGTCCTTTGATTTTTATTATTGAATTCTTTCATGGTTGACCATTATGTGTCTTATGTCCTATGAAGTTTTATATATATAGTAATAGATTTGATCAATGAAGGATCCAACTTAGGGAAGGTTCTCCATATAATTCTTATTTGGTAAACTTACTAATAATTATATATATATATATATATATGTATGTATGTATGTATGTATGTGTGTGTATATATATGTATGTATGTATATATATGTATATATATATATATATATGTATGTATGTATGTATGTATATATATATGTATGTATGTATATATATGTATGTACATATATATATATATATATGTATGTATATGTATATATGTATGTATATATATATGTATGTATGTATATATATATATATGTATGTATGTATGTATGTATATATATATATGTATGTATGTATATATATATACATACATATATATATATATATATATAAATATATATATATATATATACATATATATATATATATACATATACATATATACATATACATATATATATATATATATATACATATATATATATATATATATATATATGTATGTATATATATATATATATATATATATATATATATATATATATATACATACATATATATATATATATATATATATATATATATACATACATATATATATATATATATATATATATATATATGTATGTATGTGTATATATAGATATGTATGTGTGTGTGTGTGTGTGTGTGTGTGATTCTTAGTAAGTTTACCAAATAAGAATTATATGGAGAACCTTCCCTAAGTTGGATCCTTCATTGATCAAATCTATTACTATACTTGAGAGGGATCTTTCACATTGGATCAATATTGGACATCATGACTTCAATCCTTGTGGCATTATCATCTTGTACTTAGAAATGGCTTAGATAAATGTTAATTTAGTTACATTACACATCTAGGGAAGAGGAGGTAAAATACCTTACTCAATATTATTTTTACATGGCTTAAATAAATACATTGGGTCTAATTATATCATATGGGATATGTAGCATCCTTGAGGTTGCTTGATCCATAACCATTTTTATATTATCGATTTAAGTGTTTGTGTAAAATTAATTTAAGAATATAAATAAGATACTAAATCATTCATTCCACCCAAGAGTCAAGAAAAGCGAAGATATAGGACTGTACAATATAAAAAAAAACACTTGCAAAAGAATACTTAGAATCTAGAATAAATTACAATATAGATTCAGTGAAATAGAACACATTTGATGTAGACAAAGGAAATAAAAATTAAGTGGATAAATATATACCATAGAATATATGTAAAAATGTATGACAAGTGGTGAAGATGTTAATTAATATTTAGGACTCCATATTTTACACATAGCTACATAGGCACTAACACAACCTAAAATTAATCTTAGAATCCCAATTTTTTCTTCAAGTTATTTGTTTCTTAATTTTTATTATTTTTCTTAGTTATTTACCTATTAAACTATTTTTTTAATTATATTTTATTTATTTATCACATTGGTTAGATCTAAATTTTATTCTTGGATTGTTTTAAGTTAGATATACCCTATTTCAACACATTTATCTTTATGTTAGTGGTAAATCAGCCTAGTGCACAAAAAATATTAAAACAAATTATGAACCCATTATTTATTCAAGTGTATACACCTTATAGGTTTTTTAACTTGAGGTTTCATGACTAACTTATAGTTTTTTAGATCTGATTTTAGATATTCATCCTATTTTACATGTTTTGATCATAACCTAGCTTATACTCACCTCTTTCTAGTTTTTTATTACATCCATCTTTAATGAATTGGTGCATAAACCATAATTATTTGAACACATACATATTTTAAGGTATTATAGTGTTTTATCCTATACTTTCAAATCTAATTTTCACATTTTCATCCTATTTGTACTTATTACATTATTCATGACTCTCACCCAACCATCAATGATTCTTCTAATATTCCTTATTCTATGGTTGATGTTAATGCAAAGGATCCATTTTTTATTGATACAATGTATTTTAATTCTCCTTAAAATGATTATCATGACCAATAAATTTATGATGATTTTGTTTCAAGTAGAGTAACTACCATTTCTAATTTTAGAGCTATGATTAATAAGCATCCTAAATGTTTAGAAGCTTTATTTATTAATTTGAAAGAAAACAAAGAATTATGAATAAATAAGATTAACCCATTGGCTATGGAAGTTATTATTCAACCCTTTTATCCATTTCAAGTGACTAAATTCACATTATATGGTGGAAATGGGGATCCTTCACATCACACTAGGACCTATTATGTAAGTTTATTTAGTTTTAAACATGATGATTTACTTATGACTAAAATATTATATAAGAGTCTCACTAATTATGCCTTAGATTTTTTATATACCCTACCTATAGGCTATGTGCATATATTCAAAAAATTGGATGATATGTCCTTATCACCTTTTATATAAAAATTAGTAAAATAATCACATTATCTCAAATTGTTGAAATCAAATTAGGACCTAGCAAATGTATTGTTGATTACATGCTTAAATTTAAAAACTATTCTTTAAAAAAATGTCACATCATATCCTTGATATTGAGATTCAAATTATATTATAAAATATCTTTCTCCCACCATTTAAATAAAAAGTCACAATCTTTTGATGAAATTTTTTATTCATTACACAACATTTAGATAAAACTTATTGATGGTAATATGCTTAATTAATAATCTATCACATCCACATATACCACATCCAAATATTAGGGAAAGAAAAATTTAAAATAAAATACAAATTATGTGTCTAATTTCAATCTAATAATGAGGCCTAAACTGTAAACATGGTTTTGCTACCAACCAAATGGATTATCTTTCCTACTTTTAGGAAATATTGAAAATTTACAAGATGACTAGATGAACAATATACAATTATTCAACAATTTTTAAAATGTAGTGTTATTAATTTTCCTAAGCCATATCAATTAGATAATACTCTAGCATTGCCTAAAGGGTATGACATAAACCAATTATGTGATTAGCACTAATCTTGTAGACATTTAGCTAAATTATGATTCAAACTATGCCATAAAAATCAAGATCTAATCAATAAAAAACTATTTGAATTGAAGGAAATAATTATACTTCAAAATAATCTATCAAAACACCTAATAAATTATTTAAAATATTTAACAATCTATATAAAAATCATGAAACTACAAAGTAGAACAATGTGCATATGACGACATCTATACATTATTCGACTATTCCACATGAGCATGAGATTGATAACATGATCAATGTGGTTTCAAGATCTCAAAGGCAAGTGCATTATATTGCATTCTATAACCAAGAGATACTAAATTATTATTCAAATAATGGTCCTTTATATGTTCATGTTTTTTTTACTATCATCCTTTGAGCACACATGTAATTATAATTGACAACAATTCTAGTGAAAATATAATTATTATGTCATTTATATAAATTTATGACTACATTGTGCAATATTTACTCGGTATGAATATGAAACTTATAGTTATGATGGAATTCTTTGTACATCCCTTTGTGTTATTACACTTCTAGTTTCAATCCATCCTAGAACCTTTATAGTTTATTTTTATATAGTACTAGATATACGATCATATAATATATTTATTTAACACCCATGGTTAATAAAATGAGATAAATACATTATACACTACACCATTATCTCAAGTTTGTGAATAATAATGAAGTACATACCATTAAATAAAATAATTGTGACTTAGATATCCAACTTCATAGATCATATGTGACATCATCTAGTGTGCTTCACAATGAGAAAATAATGCAACCTCATGTGATACTTGATACTATTTCACCACCATTAATTATGGTTCCTACTACACTTGGGTTTATAACCCCACCATATACTATAAGATCTCTAATTCCTAAATTTTCATCGTCAATAGATATGGTATGAAATCATCTACATCTCATGATTTATTTACCACCTCTTACTATAGATCATATATAAGCATATATTTCATCACACCATATTATTATGGATGATTTTAAAGAGGTTATGATGGATCTTTGATCCCAACCTCAACATATCTATCTTTGGGATAATTATGTTAGTTATTACACATCCCATGAATACTTTTACATTAATTTAAGTGACATGTTAGACTCCTATAGTAAAGTACTTCATATTATATATAAGATCATCAGTTAGCTTTATTAGGTAATATCTTTCACTTCATTGATATATCATTAGTTTATTATGGTTTTATTACTATACATATCTTATTTATTTTGTATGTCATGTATTTCATGTGTTTTAATCCTTTGAGTTTTATTGAGTGTGTTATATTTCTTTTAGATTTGACAACTTGGAACTTTCCTTTTGTTACATTCAGATTATTCTATCCACTTGGTTTACTTCTCACTATGTTAAAATATCCCTCGCCCCTTGGTTATAAATCCCATTCGAAATGATTGCACTTATTTCCTGATAATGATAACATATATATTGAGACCTTCCATCCTAGCATGCATTGAGTTCTAAGGGAACTTGTAGGTTTTTTATAATCTCCCTCTTCTTTTTCTTCATATTTTGACCCCTTGGCCTATTAATTTTTTATTTTTTCTTGATTATGCCCATTTGATCCTATTCATGTGATCTTACTATAAAAATATTTCCAAAATTCAAAAACATTATAATTGGAAAAAATGTCTTTTATCTTTGATACATACCATGCGTATTTACCTATGTTAAGGGTTTTATTATTGTAAACACCCTAATTTGGTCAAGCAACCACAAGTACTATGTATTTTGTTTCTTTTTCACATGAAGGTATTAGTGATGAATATAGTCCTTGTTTGTGTAGTCATTTTGAGTCTTTTGATCTTTCTTATGTCTTATTTTCCCTATTTATTTCACCCTTAGTGGTCTTAAGTCACCTCCTCCCAGTCATAGGGGCCCCTAGCTTGAACTACTTGGTCTTAGATCCATTTTTAGGCCTCAAGACACTAGCACAATTTTCAAGATAGTAGTGACATGTGGTACTAGTGTCTAATTATGACTCTAGTGTCTGATGATCATTTTCTCCTGTGTTTGGGTCTTAACCCTATCTTGATCATTCTCTTATGTTTTTTATCCCTCTTTTACAACTTTTCAACAATTGAATAAGGTCTTATATTTAAATCAAATTTATTTATATAAAAATATCCTCACAAGGCATTTTACATCTATCACTTACTATTTTGGCACATAATTACATAAAATTAGTTAATAGTACAATTTAATACTCTGCATACTACTCAACTATCACATCTAGACATTACATGCTTGATCAAAGAAGGACCTAAGTGAAATTAATTATATCATACCATGTAATTTTATTATGCACATTCCCTAAGGGATAATTACATGCGATCTAAGACCCCTAGCATTGAGTTTAATGTAGGCAGTGTTATCACTCAAAAGTGGACCCTTGTAAGAATGTGTGATTATTCTCACTTCTGTTGACACAATGGAAACTATCCAAAGTATGGGTGACCTTATATTAGAGATAATATATATATATTAATTTATGGTTCCCTTTGGTACACTCACCTACTTCTCTCTAAACTCTTTAATTCTGTGATTTCTTGATTAGGAAAATGGTAAAAGCAGCAATGCTCAAGATGAAAATAAATATGAACACTAGAAATATGGGGTGATTAATCAATGTTAAATTCAATTATGTATATAATTTACATACTTTTGAATATATATAACCTGCACACATTCACTTCATCTTCATACAATGACTCTTGCATTAGTATTTCATACACAAGTCTTGAAAAACACACACACTAGCTTGGAAGGACGGAATAATGGTTGAATTCACTTCTAGATTAGCTAAAAATAATACTTATAAACTTTATATGACCTAAAATAATTTTTATTTTATGCATTAAGGTAAATAGTTTAGACATAAATATAGGAAAAATAGTCATTCACTAAGTAACATCAGTGAACATGAGACACACACTTCATGAATAACCTAAAAATGAAGCAAAATTTAGCTCTTTATTGCTTCAAAGGTGATGTAGTACAAATTTTGGTAGATTTTTTGTAATCCAAAAGCATAATATCCATATTCATTCAAAAATGAATATACATATATAAATTAGCAAGAGAGAGAAGAGATAAATCAACCCTAAAATAGATAAGTCAACATGCTAACTCATGGTTCACTCTTATTTTAATGAAACTCCAACTCAAACTTCAACACAAACCCAAAATTACAAATTTATATGTAGTAAATACATGAGTTTAACTTGATCTTATTTTAATATGGTGTAGAATTTAGAGATATAATCTTGTTTGAATTTTTGAAAAATTAAGGTTCATGCATGCATTTATGGTCTTCAATCTTGAAGAGATATTTAGTTAATTCCTCTTGATCTTGAATTTAAATTATTAATCTTGCATGAATCTTTAAGTTTTAATTTATTTATATTCTTTACATATTGGATTTTAACTTGTAACTTGGAGTTTGACTTGACTTACCTTGACTTTCATCTTGTAGTTTGACATGAGCTTCTTGACTTGCATCTTGCATGTATGCTTAACTTATTGAATTTATAAAATTAACTCCAATGGGGATAGTAGTAGGATATATATTTAATGTTTAATATCTAAGGATTATCTTACATTAAAATAGGGCCACAATTCTTAACCAAGATTTCAACTCAACTCCTCCATTTTTACATGTTTTGATCTCCACCTTTCTATGTATCCTTAAAGGTTTCAACTTTTTTAGCTTAAATTTGTCTAAAATTAGCTCAAATTTCTCATAATAGAGAGAGATATATTATTTCATGTTGAATTTATTGAACCCTTTATGAAATATTCTTGTTGATTATGCATTTGGTGAACATAATCACAACTCTTCATACTGGTTCTTCTAGATATACCTATCTTGTATGGCTTTGGTCATAGGATGGAATAAAAATGTTGTTAGTCAAGAATTAGTCAATAAATACATTCAAATTCATAAATAACTACACAAACAAAAAAACCAACCTATTCATGCGGGGTTTGTTAATGATAATGAAGAATAAATTGAAAGAAAGCAAGACTAGTTACCTTCCCAAATATATTATACCACCCAAGAGTGTCTCCAAGCATGTTCTCCCCTTGATATAGAGCTCTAGTCTTTGTCAATAATGGTTTATTTTCTCCTCCATTTCCTTAAGAACTCTATGCAAAACCTATAATCATGATATAAATTATCTATTTTGCCTATTAATTGAAGCTAATCCAAATGCAAATAACACAATAATCAAAACACAAATCACTTATGGAGAGACTTTAGAATTATAAGTTTACACAATTTAAACTTAATAATATGATTGAGAGGCCTCCTTTTTATATATTTTTGTAATTGATGAACCTGGACCATCCATCTCAAAATGAAGATGTGTGGCCTCAAGAATCCATTCAATTTTGGAGGCTAAAATCATTAAATTCCCTCATAAATATTTGGGATAGAGAGGCATTAAAGAGTCATGGGAGGGCTTAATCAAATATTTTTTGCATTTATGACTTATGGATGCCACCCCATAGATGATGTCACTAGGTGATATAGATATTGGGAATCAATTTCTAATATTGAAATAATCAATAACCTCCATGGAAAATCCACTTAAGCTCTTTATTCAAATTAATTAGCCTTAAATATGATTAATAAATTTTGGTGCAATCTTGGAAATTGGTGCACAAAGTAATCAAATTGGTCAGGAAGTCATATTATTGGGTTGTAATTTGACTCGAGAATAATTGGAAGGTGATGATGTTAGATGCGTTGAAATTGTATTCCCATTTAGGATGTTGCCAACACAAAATAACAAAGGTACGTGATGTGTATTAATGAATTAGAAGAAAAGAGTGATCTAGATCACAAAAAGGTGAAATCATAATTTTAACTTGAATTGAATTGATCAAATTTAGGAATCACATAAAATTCATTGCCCCATTTAGGGATACATTGACCTAAATCAACACTTATATATGACAAGTTCAAACCATTTAGCATATTTTTAGTGATTTTGACCTAAATTGGGAATTTGAGTAAAATTTGAGTAAGATTGATAATTTCAACACAAAATGTGTTAAGAATTGGATGTCTAAATTTTGCCCCAATTTGAGAAGGTGTAGTGAGACATTTAAGCAAAACAATGTCATTTCAAAGAAAAGAGTTGTTGAGAAGAAGTTGTAAATTACCCATGATGCCCCCTCAAGAGGACATATAAGGATGAAAAATAAGGATAGACTCTTGAAAAGAGGGAAAATGAGAGATTAACCTATGGAATAGATCACATCCAGATGAGCTAATGCTTGAACACATGGTCACCATTAATGAGCAAAATATAATTATAGGTATAGTGGGCCCTAAAGATAGGGGGAATGGGAAGGATTCAATCCATAAATATAAGGGACACACTTTAAACACACCCAATTTGAGAGTGCAAGATGTGAACTTATGACATTGACCAATCTTGAGACAAGTTACACACTAAAGTATTGCCATCATGGGCATTAGTTTGGAGATATTAGAATTAAAGGAAAATCGAGAATTTGTTCTCCATAAAGATGATAATAAGAAGTGCCTTAGTAGGGAATATTTGATCATGATAAAATATTTGTGCCCCAATATGGCTAATTTTGATCATTGATAAAGAATAAATAATGGTTTGCCCCTATAGGGCTGATTTGATTCTGACAATAGGATTAGATGTGGTGCCTCATTATGGGCAATTAGCAAGAAATAACAGCTTAAGGATATAACCCAAAACATAGGTTATAGTGAGTGGGTGAAAACATAGATGTGATGGTGTAATTTTTGAGAAAGACATAAAAAATTAAGCATACTAAAATACAAAAAGTGATTAGAGAGATGAAAAGAAGGGAGGTGGCCAAGCTGACTCTAGATGTGCAAGATAAGTGGATGATACCTACATATTTATATGGACTCATGTTCTAACATGAACTTCAAGCCAATGTATTTCACCCAAAAATGGAATGAGGGATGATGAAAACTAACCAAAGATTGATTAGACTCATGATATATGTGAAGAAATGCACATCTAAGCATAAATTTAGGTGCTAAACCTATTAAGCCTAGATTATACATAGTGTTCTTGATATCTATTCATTAGAGCTATGTTGACATTAAGACTTGAATATAGAGCAAAAATCACTTTCTATAGTAAAATATTAGGCATCATAAGTAAGAATAACTCATAATGATATGGAATTTCAAATGCATAGAGCTGGTTCAAATGTGAATACCTATAACTAAGGATAATGGTAAATTAATGACCATAATCAAAGCTACATCTATTTACATTTAAACAAAGAAGCAAAGACAAAGATAAAGATAAACATAAATGAACTGAATCTTAAAATCAAGATATGAACAATCAAGATTTAATTAGGAACAAGAATGTTTAAAAGATGAAAAATAAGAACATCTTAATGACATAGGATCAAGATATAAATAATCAAGATCTATGTGTACCATCAAGACATTCTTGAACACAAAATATCAAATCAAAATGAAACAAGAAAACAAAACACTAATAACAATCAAATAAAAAAAAGGTTCAAGAATAACTTAATAACATGAGATCAAGATATAAATAATCAAGATTCATGTGGATCATCAAGATGTCTTTGAATATAAAAGAGACAAGAAAAAACATATAGGGAAACACAAGATCAAGGTGAGATAAGAAGTAATGAAAAGAGAAAAGGAGAAGAAAGCACAATAAAATACCAAGAAAAAATAATAAGACACCAATAAAACTCAAATAAACACACATAAATAAAAACCAAGCTATTGTGGTTTAAAAACAAGTGTTCATGCACATATGGTAGAGGCGTTACTTTCCACCACAATGTAACAAAGAACAAGGACAAAAAAATTGCTCTCCAATTAAAGAGAAACAATCATAAAAGAAATGGGGAAGAGAAGAAAAGGAAGGGCTTGGTTGAGCTAACTCCAGATGTATAAGACAAGTCGATGTTGCTTACATAGTTCCATGGATGCATGTTCCAACATCAACTTCAGGCCAAATGTAGTTAACCTAGGAAGTGGGATAGAAGATATGATGATGATCAAAACCTATGATTAATGTTTTAGAAGAAAGTGAAGACTTGAAAAATGTGATAGTCTTATAAAATGGTAAGTTGGTGAGACATGATGACTTATGAAATGACAAGCCAGTAGGACTTAATTTGCTTGTAAAATGACAAGAGTGTGACATGGTGGTGACAATATGACTTGTACAATGTAAATTCATTAGGATAAAATTCTTGTAAAATAACAAGAGCATGAAGATTAGAATGTAAAAAAGTGTAAGATAATGTTTTTGTTCTTTTATGGGTCATTTCTAATGTTTTTAGTGTTTTTGGGATAAATTATGCACAAGGTGGGATTGTCTAGTCAAGGAGATGCTTGTATAAGAGTAGAATATCCAATAAATAGCTAATATAGTTATAATGTCACATTCTCACAAATCGGTGAGAGTGAGGATCCTAAAAAGATAATAATGTTCACTAAAGAGCAACAAATGTAATATAGATCAGTGTGTAGTGTGAAATCAATCTAAAGAACCATATGGTAGACAAAGATCCTATGCTGAGAAGATGTATTTGTTCACTTTTCTATTGAATAAGATGCAAAATATGGCTCTAGTTGAAATGATTTGTATAACTAGCATTGAAGGTGTTCATAATGCTAATGAGACATAATTAGGATCATAAGGAGTCAAGGGATAAAAGTGTGGAAGTTCCAATAACCCCAAGACATAACAAAGAATATAGTTCTCAAAAAGAATGGTCCAAAGAATAGGGTCCAACACATGGATGGTCTAGAGTGGAATAAATAATATGGTTCTCCTTCAATAATGGTCCAAAGAATATGGTTCTCAAATAAAACAACCTAGAGTGGGTTAAAATGTGTCTAAAAGTACCAATGGTCTAAAAAATTCACGATCCAGAGTCATGAAAGGAAGAGGGCTCATGCAAGAGTGGCCCATGTTAGGATAAATTGGTAAGGTAAAATTACTTTAGTGCAATTTCCCCCTAAATAAGGGGTCTTGTAGACAATAGTTCAAAGTTGTTCATGCGTAGAACCTCTTAAGGTAGACAATGGTTTAGCCATTCAATATGCACCTAATCCATAATTTGCTATGATAACAAATGGTCTCAACTAATTATGTTGAAACATACCTTTTTCCTTGAATTTAGCATTTGTGTTATTTTGATTCTCTTTCAAGGCCAAATCACTAATCTCAAACTCTAGAGAGAGAATGCACTTGTTATAGATTCTCTACAATCTATTCTGATAGGCCTACAAGTTTTTTAGGGCAGCCAAATGCTTACCATAAAGAAGTTCTAGTTCATGCAGCCTTGAGACTCTATAGTCATCATCTTCAATATACTCAAGTGATACTTGCAATGATGGTAGTTCAATCTCAATCTGGATAATAGATTTTATGCCATAAACAAGGGAGTATAGAGTGGCTCCTATTGGGGTTTGATGAATGGTTTTGTAAGCCCAAAGGGTAGGAAAGATTTGTAAGTGCCAATTATAGCCAATGTTATTGATAATCTTCTTTGAAATGGATACAATGGTTTTGTTTGATGCCTCAACTTGTTTTTTGCCTTACAAGTTATATGGAATTGATTTCTTGTGCTTGATCTTGAATTTTGAATAAAGAGATTTTACATTTTGGTTTACAAAAGGTCCACCATTATCAGATATTATGCATGTTGGGATACCATATTGACAGATGATATGGTAATGGATGAATTTGGATATCTATTTCTTGGTAACATAAGTGAGAGGAATGGCCTCAATCCACTTAGTAAAATACTCAATAGCAGTCAGGATATGCTTATGGCCATCTAAAGATGTTGGGTTTATTTTCCTAATGAGATCAAGGCCCCATGTTGAGAATGACAATGGTGTTGTTATTGGTTATAGTGGTAAAGAGGGTATGTGTATCAAATTTCACATTCCTTCATGAACCTCCCTTAGTGTTAGCTTGTATTCTCGTGAAGATAAACAATGAAGAAGAATTCCATCATAGCCTTTATAATAAAGTGTGCTTTCAAGGAGGGTATAACATGATAAATAGTGATGGAATTATTTTTATTGATTATTGGATAGGTTAGTTGGGAAAATGTGTTCATGGAAGTAGTTATAAAAATATTGTAACTAGGGTAATTCAGGTGGGGGATTGGGACTAGCAATGGTGCATACTCTTTCTAAATCTGATATAATATGTGTAGGCTAAAGAAGGTTTTCAATTAGAAACTAATACTCTTTAGCACCATCATCAATTTGTATCATAGAACTAATCATTTCCTTTGCATCAGTTGATCTATTGTTGGCTCTTAGAATTCGTTCAAACTATAGAGATTTAAAATGTGTTTCAAGGTTGTCGATGATTTAATTATAAGGAACAAGCTTGTTATCTCTGGTTTGATACTGATTAGTGGTTTGACTGATGATTAACTATGAATCACCATAAAATTTTAAGTTTTAAATATCCCACTATATGTCAAGGTGAATCCCTATAATTAATCCCTCATATTTGACCATATTATTTGTATAATGAAATTGTATATGAAATGCTTTGGGAATTAGATCCCCTTGAGGTGTAATTAAAAATATGTTGGACCCAAATCCATGGGATGTAAAGGAGACATCAAAATATATCCTCCACTTTTCAATTTATTATGATGCTTGTGATATTTCCATAATAGAATCACCTGAAAAGTTGAATTTGAGTAGTTGAGTGTCTTCAATAGGAAATTTTGCAAGTTGATCAACAATAACCTACCCCTTGATTACTTTCTAATTTTGATAATCAATGATGAATTCACTTAGTATCATGACCCACTTAGCCATGCATCCTTGAAGAGATGCTTGGGACAATAAGAATTTGAGAGGATCCATCTTGGTGATGATAATAATTTTATTGTTGAGCAATTAATGTCACAATTTTTAGTAGAAAACTTGATAGCTAAACATGCCTTCTCAATTGGAATATAATTATTTTCATAAGCCACCAAAGTATGGCTTAAATAATATAATACATGTTCTTTACCATGATCATCATGTTGGGCTAAAAGTTCCCCCAGTGCATGCTCTATTGTTGATATGTAAAGAAGCAGTGGTCATCTAGGTGTTGGTGGTCTAAAGACCAGAAAATTGGCCAAGTATGTCTTGAGTTTCACAAATGCTATCTAACAATCTTCATCGCATTGAAATGTGATCCCTTTCTTCAAGATATGGGTAAACAGGTGTCACTTATCTACCAATTGAGAAATGAAATTCTATATAGATTGGATCTTTCCTTACAAGCTTTGCAACTATTTAAGATTATTTGGTGGAGGCATTTCCACAATGGCCTTGACCTTGGTAGGGTTGACTTTAATCCCTCTTTGTGATATAATGAAACTTAGAAATTTTCCTAAAGTGACACCAAAGACACACTTCTTAAGATTTAGGAAGACTTTATATTCATGAAGCCTCTCAAGATTCTTCATAAAACATCAAGATGTCTAGCTCTTGTTTCTTGATTTTACTCACATATCATCAACATAGTCCTTAACAATAACATGGATCATGTCATGGAAGATAATAGTCATCACATGTTTATATGTGGTGTCAATTTTATTTAAGCCAAATGGTATGACTTGGTAATAGAATGTTCCCTATAGAGTGGTGAATGTAGTCTTATGTTGATCTTCTTGGGCTATTTTGATTTGGTTGTATCCAAAAAATCCATCCATTAAGGACAACATTTGGTACCTAGAAATTGAGTTGATAATCATGTCGATGTTGGGTAGAGGAAAATAATATTTGGGGCACACTTTATTGATATCTATGAAATTAGTACAAATACATATACCTAGAGTCTTTTAATTTACTAGGAATATGTTTGAGATCCATTCAAAGTAATATAGTGGCCTAATAAAACCTTCTCCCAAGTTTTGCTTTGACCAATAGGGTGATGCATAGATCCATCTTCCTCAATTTTTAATTGAATGGTTTAGTATTAGGATGGACAACAAGGTGATACATAACCAAATCTAGGTCCAAGCCTAGCATGTCAGTGTATGCCCATACAAAGGATTCAATATAATCCCTTAGGAGGGATATGATTTGTTCATGTTTTTATTTAGTAAGGGAAGCTCCAATATAAACAATTTTGGGATCCTCATAGGTTCTCAGGTTCACTTCTATCATGTTTTCCACAAGGAGTTTGGATCCATATTATATAATTGTAAGAAAGGTATGGTCATGATCATCTTCTTCTACTACATATTTTTAATATTCCTCCCAAAGATCTAGATAGTGTGATGAATCAAAATCTGCCATCTCAAGTAAAGGCTAAGTAGTAAAAACCTTTAGAAACTCAAGAGTAAGATGCTCAAATATTTATTTTTGCTCTAAAGAGATGCTTGTATTAGCTATATAATTTTGGCTAGATGGACTTCCTACATCCTGATGGGATGAGAAAACTTTCCTTCTTGAGAGCACCTAAAATAAGTTTTCACTCAAAGGCTTGTCTTTTTCTTTACTTTTTCCTTGATTGACAAGTGCCTCAAAGAATTTTTCACTTGAAGATATCGATATTTCATTTTTATTATGACCAAGAAAGTTTTCTTGTTCTCCAAAGTAGGTAGAAGGATATAATTAAAAAACAAAGCCTTATTTATGATTGCTAATGGATAATCCATCTCATAGGCCCATGTATTTTGAAATTGATTCTTCATTTTGAAAATCATCAAGTCATATAGCCAAATTTTGTTAGTCCCAATCAATGAGTTCAGGATGGTAAAGGCATAGGGGAAAATGAGGGTTTACTTTAGGATGGAAAGTTCTAATAATTAAGGTTAGAATGACTTTAGAATAAAATAGGTCTATGCCAACAAGCTCATCGAAAAGGTTATAATAGGATGTTGTGTCATTAAAACGAGTCTCACCACTAGTCAATTTGAAAGAATCACTATCAAAAGTTATGAGTTCACCCTCAAGTGGTATAAATCTAAGACCATGATTCAAATTAGGTACTCTAGCTGATAAGGGCTCCAATATTCCTTACGCTCATGGGCCAAGGACTTTTCTAGTATAATCAAGGTGATCTATGATTTGATTAGGGATTAGATACTTTGGATACTAAAAATAATCAGCAAGACCTTTAGAATATAACCACTCTCCCTCGATAAAAGCCTCTTAATCTTTCTTTGGCATAATATCAGGTATAAAAACCATAGGTGGATTTCATTATTTCTTCTTCAATTACTAAATCATGTTAGGTATGTTAGGATTCTTTGAAGGTTTAGGCTTACCAAATGTTTTTGTAGTTTTGAGAAATTTTACAACATGGAAGGTGTCCTTAAGACTATATATGGAAATACCCACATATTTAATAACAACCTACTTTACAAGAGCTATGAGAAATGGATCAACTAAAGTGGAAGCAAGATCACTAGGGTTGATACATCTGGATGGAAGTGGATGTGCTATAATGAATTCAAAACCTAGACAATAGTTATAATTATGGAATTGGGCCTCAAGATGTTTGCAATACTCATAAGGCTATTGATCAACGAGAAAAGTAACCTTGATCCCACCATGGGAAAACTTATGGCACTAATGCAAGGTGGAAGGAATGACATGTACTTCATGGATCTAAGGATGACCAAGAAGTATGTTATAAGGCAATTCAATGTCCACAATATGAAGCAATGTATGATGTGAAATAGACACAACAATGATTGGCAACTAAATAGTACCAACATACTCCCTTTCAACATTATTATAAGCCTTGATGATAATCATATCTGGTTGAATGTCTTTCATAGTGTAGCCCAATCTTTATACCAACTTAAGAGATATGATGTTCAGCCCTGAACCATTGTCTATAATAACCTATTTGATTTTATGGTTTTCAAATATTACTTCAATGTATAGTGGGTTATTATGGCTCTATCTAAATGTAGACATGTCTTTTTGATCAAACATTATTTGATAAAATAAAGGAAAATGTCCCACAAGGTTATGGAACTATTCAAGATTCATATCATTAGGAACAGTGGATTTTTGTAAAATATTGTTCAGGATAGTTCTATGGACTTAAGATGTCTGTAAGAGATCCAAAATAGAAATTTGTGTAGGATTTTTGCTCAATTGGTCTGATAGACTATAAGGCTTTTAAAATTTTGATGAGATGACTTAGATTTGGCTGGGACAATAGTTATCCTTGGATCTATTTGTGCAATGTTCACATTGGGTTATATGGAAGAAGTAGGTAAAGGGCCCTGGAGAGTAACTCATTAGCGTCTAGTTGTGAATACATAACCTAGAGGTGGTGGGAAGCCAATCTAATCAAAAGATGAAGGTAAATGGACTTTAAGGGTGACTCACAAGCATCTAGTTTCATTGGTACAATTTTGAGTAAGCAAGGAGCCATTATAATTAGGAGGGCATTGTCTAGAAATAGTTACCCATGCAAATGGAATCGTAATAGAATTGTGTGAACTTGGCATGATATTACCAGAGAGAGGGTGTTGAACTTATAATGATGGGTCCCATATTAAGAGTAATATGAGATGTTTCACATGGTTTGATAGTAACAATGATAATATGGGTTGCAAAAATGCATCCCATAGTATTATTAGAGTCATAAGGCATGTTGTTGTAACCCATATTATTAGTATGAGTATTATGATCATGATTATGCTCATGCTAATTATGATTTTGACCCTAATTTTGGTTTTGATTCTACCTCTATCCTTGGTTTAGTCTTTGGTTTTGGTTTTTCCTTGGTGGCAATTGATTATGTTGAAGAAAGGGGTCTTTGTAGATTCCTATATCCTAATTTGTGTCCTAATTAGGGAATAGCTTAATCTCAACTTCACCACTCTTAATGAGATCTTCAATAATATGTCATGATTGGATGAAAAAATAAGAAACATGACCAATAACATGATGAAAGTTTCACCATTCATTCTCTTTATACCAATCTAGTTTCAATTGATCTTTAGGAAATGGCCTTGGTACTAGCCATATAATAAGGTTAGCTGCTATGAGATTTTGGAATATTGTTCAATTGGTTCTCCCAATTTTTTAAAGACCTTGAAACAACTATGGTTTTCTCTCTATGGAGGCTATCTCTAAAAATTAGGTGGTGGATTAGGGGGAGATAATTTTACATTTAGGGCTGATAGAGCCTGTACCATTTATACATGTCTTATTTCTATCACACCATTTCTAACCATGTTCTTGTTAAATCCTTTATGCTTATCTTGCATAATTATCTAACTAGAAGATGGGGTTTTATTTGACATTTAACCTTACACAAATATCTTAACAAGGCCTTTGTTAGTAAGATCCTTCTCAATCTATACACCCTTATCTATGATCCCCTCAAATGAGTTAGCACAAGGTAATTGTAGATTGTGCATGACTTAAAAATGTAAGGTCTATGCAAATATATCCACCAACTATTTGTTTGACAAGTTATGTTGAAAGTGACCTACTAATGCTCTCCATCTTTACAGGTATGTGATGAAGCTTTCTCCATCATGTTGTTTGTATTTTCATAAGTCAACAATGGTCAATTCATTCTCAATGTTGTACGAGAAATGGTTGACAATTTTTTTAGATAAGTCATTCCAATCCATAATTGATCCCTTGGGTAACTTAAGTAGCCAATATAAAGCTTGTCTCACTATACTTAATAGAAATAATCAAAGTAAGAACATGCAACTGTAATCAACCTCTTGGCATAATATGAAACATGTATGGATATGTTCACGTGGGTCACCCTTTCCTTTATATTTATCAAATTTGGGTACCTCTAAATTAGGTAGAAAGGGGACTTGGATAATGTTTAAATCAAATTTATATGGATATATCTCATCAAATTTGTACTTTTTTTTATCATATTTCCAGTCTCTAAATGTGACACAATCTCCTTCATGGAGTTCCACTCTTGCATGTTTGGTACATTCATGGGTTTAATATGATGATGTTGGGGTGGTATGTGCCCTTATTTCTATTGTTAGGGTATAATTTTCCCATGTTTTTTGCATGGATCTATAATAAATGTATACCTTTAAATCCATGACTTGATTCTGATTTGCTCCTAGAGTCAAGTAGATAGGTTTTTGATTTCATGGAATCTATCACCTTGTATTGTATGTGCTCTATTAATTTTGGGTATTTCTCGATCTATTTACCAATTTTTGTGTTGGTTGAGATGAACTAGCCAAGTTGTCTTTAGGTATTTCCTTAATGTGAACCAAATATTTTGGTCTCTAATTTTTGAAAGCAACAAAAGGCTCTTGATGGTTAAATAATGTGTGTTCTATGTCTAGCAAAACATTTGTACACTACCTATTATGTTTTTCCCTATTTATTTGAGACACCTTGATCTATCATTTTTGTGTTCTTATCTAATGTTTATTGCATAATTTTAACCACATTTACTTGTTCCTTATAGATATTGTTATGGATTGAAGTAGCAACTAGTGAATTGGTTAAGTCTACAATAAGCTAATCGGCATATCGTTGACTTATTTTCTTAATCTTGTTGACAAGATCTTGATCATTTAGTTTTGACTCTATAATTATTCCCTTGCCTTTATTAAAATAAGAAGGTATGTTTGGTTATACAAAACCTTGTTTTTGTTTTTGCTATTCTCCTTCTCTAAGTAAGGTGTACAATTACCCCACAGGAAAATTTGAGGGTAGTCTAACACCACATTCTATAAACCTAAGGAGTGATTAATCTTGGTTCTCTTTATATTAAGTATAATCCCCTTCAGATCCTATAGTTGTAGGAATATCCTCAAATAAAATGGAATTATCTTGTCCATCATAAAAATTCTCATCCTCATAGCTAGGGTCGTAAGGGACCCCACTATGAGTGAACCTTTGAGTCAGGTCTAAAAAGGGTTTCTCTATACATTTGACTAGATTTGGATCAATGTTTTGTAAACATTTTTAAAAAGGTATGGATTTTGATCTTTCTTCCAAACAAATGACTAAGGTACCAAAGAGACTATAAAAGGAGGGTGTCTTAGAACCACACACAATTAAAATAATGTGTTCATGAAATTACAGAACATTAGGTAAGGTTAAAATCATATGAATTGGAAGAGGTTATGATAACTCAAAAATAATAGAGTATCATTAGTACATTAAAAAGTAGACTTTTGAGATACTTTAATACCATAAAAGCTAGTTAAACTTCGATGAGTTGCTACTAGAAAACTAGAAGAAATCCCTTCAGATTAGGAAAGAGACAATGCAAACCAAGAAACTCATGATATGGAAACATGTAATATTTTATAAGTATAAAACTAGAACCAAATGAGTGGCACAACATCACCACATGGTAATAGGAATGGTAGTATAAAATGTGTTATAGGACTCAAAGAATGAGTGATACATAAGTTGACTTAAGTCCACCAATGATGATAATGTGATAATGAGTCTATAAATAGCCTTCAATCTAAATTAGAAATTGAACCCAAGTTTCCTCAAGTTAAGTGAAAATGGCAAACTGAATTTAATACATCAACCTTATGAACTTAGAAAAGCATAATTTCAAATTTAAATTATCAATGGACTTAAGAAATTTTGGCAAATGATCTAGACTCAAATGGGAAACATAACTACATTATTCAGAAGATATGACACAATGTTTAAGATAACAAATTTGAATAAGGAAAAGATTTATTTTCACTTGGATAGCATAACGCCTCATTATTCAATAAATTTTTGGAAAATGTGTTTGGTTTTGACATTTAGTTTATAAGAAATATTTGATTCAAACCAACACCAAGTAATATAAGACCAAATTAGACAAATACAACTAAGTGATCATCTTAAGCCCTAAACTAATAAGGTGTGACAAAGTAGGTTTGACTAAAAAGTAACAAGTTTTGTACATCTTTAGATGGATCCCAGGTGTACCAACTTTCATGTTAGTGAAAAAAATAAGTATCACATCAATTGGGTATGTGTCAAATGGCTTGTTGTATAAATATATATTGGCTTTTTTACAACCACTACATCTATCACTTACTCAATGTAGTGTGATGTCCAACATGATCACATGTCCTAGGCTTAGCCTCTACTAATGGAGATGGTTTAATCACTCAAACCATCATCCTAATGATGGGATCCCAATTTATATACCCCCCTAAAGATAGGGGTTGAAAATAATGTCAAAAGATGAAGCCCTAGGTCAAAGCTTCCATATAGAACTTGTGGGAGGTGATCAACTCCTCCTCACAAGCGAAGATGTGTAAAATAAAAACCAAGTAAAAGAGATTTATGGCTGTTTCTAGATCACCCAAGCCTTTTGAGTCTTAGGGAGAGCATTGACAACATATTTTTTATGCCTTTGGACTAAGTCACAAGTTTGAAATGAATATGGTGCTTTTGATCCTGCAAGTTCCCTATAGGGGACGGGGGAAGAGCATACACACACAACTTCCTTTTTGATCAAATTTTTTAACTAAGAAAATAATAAATGACTTACATCAAACAAAACTTTGAAGTGAACTCAATTTTAAAGCACTAAATTGAAATATTTGGTGGTGTTCTTTGGCCCCTTGGTCTTAAGTTGAAAAATGTTTGAAGAACAAGCAAAAAAACCATTCAAAAAAACATCTAAGTATTTTCTTAAGCACCAAATGAAGGTTCCTAATCATTTTTAATCACCCAAAAAGAGTTTTAAAAATACTTAATTAAGCATGATTTGATCATTTTTCAAGTAGGCCCTATAAGAAAATTGTCAGCATGTTATCTAGCTTAGAATCTCCTTTATGAATGAAACAAGTAACTTTAGAAAGTGAGCTCTTGGGTTTGTATATTGCAATACTACAACTCCATAGTCCAATACCATAACTTTTAAAAAACACAACTAGTTAACATAATATCACAACTCATGGGTTAGATAACATAAATAGAAAAAATCACTACTCTAACAGACAATATCACAAATCACAGAGTAAACATGTAACTTATATAGTTTCAGTATTGTCACTTAACCCTAATAGTTTAGGCTAACCACTAGTAGTTTAGCTACAATATCACAATTGCAACTGATAATATCGTAACTTGAAAATTCATGGTATTGTAATATCATGACTATCGAGTTACAATATTGAAAAATTGCAACTTGACTTGTAGATAGAGAAATGTTAATCCAAAAACCTAGTTTAAATATAATATCACTACTATAAGATAAAACCATGACTATGTCAATTATGGTTTTGTGGTGCAGAGGACAATATTGTGAGTCCATAGTGATAAAATTGTGACTTTTAGAAAACATCTTTTTGATCAAAATTTTCACTCTATTTGGCCTCAAACTCTAAGATTCTGCATGGAAATAATTAGTATATTTTTAAGATATATTTGATCAAATTTGTGGGACATGGTCCCATCAGGCATAACAAAATATAGGATGAAATACAAAGGTTGTTAGTCAAGTATTAGTCAATAAATCCATTGAAATGCATAAATAACTACACAAACAAAGCCAACCTATTCATGAAATGTTTTTGAATGATAATGAAGAATAAATTGAAAGAAAGAAAGACTAGTTACCTTCCCAAATTGATTCCACCACCCAAGAGTGGCTCCAAGTGTGTTCTCCACTTAATCTAGAGCTCTAGTCTTTGTCAACAATGGTTTTTTTAATCCTACATTACCTCAAGAACTCTAATCAAAACCTAGGCTCATGATATAATCTATCTATTTTGCCTATCAATTAAAGCTCATCCAAATGCAAATAACACAATAATGAAAACACAAATGACTTGTGGAGAGATTTTATCATTATAAGTTTACATAATTTAAGCTTAAGAATATGAGTGAGAGGCCTCCTATTTATAGATTTTTATAGTTGATCAGAATGAACTTGGATCATCCTTCTCAAGATGAAGATGTGTGGCCAAGAATAAATTAAATTTTAGAGACTAAAATCAATAAATTCCCTCATAAATATTTGGGATAGAGAGGCATTAAAGAGGCATGGGAGGGCTTAATCAGATATTTTATACATTTATGGCTTGGGGATACCACCCCATGGATGATGTCATTAGGTGATGAATATATTGGGAATCAATTTCTAATATTGAAATAATAAATAAAATCCATGTAAAATCCACTTAATCTCTTGATTCAAATTAATTATCCTTAAACATGATTAATCAATTTTGGTGCAAATCTTAGAAATTGGTGCACAAAGTAATCAAACTAGTCAGAAAGTCATATTACTAAGTCATAATTTGACTCGAGAAGAATTGGAAGGTAATGTTAGATGCATTGGAACCATATTCCCATTTAGGATGTTTCAAACAAAAAATAACAAGTTTACATGATGTGTACTAATGAATTAGAAGAAAAGAGTGATTTAGAGCACAAAAAGACAAAATCATCATTTTGACTTGAAATAAATTGATCAAAGTTAGGAATCACATAAAATGCATTACCCCATTTAGGGATACATTAGTCTAAATCAACACTTTTATATGAAAATTTCTAACCATTTATAATGTTTTTAGTGATCTTGACCTAAATTGGGCATTTGAGTGCAATTCAAGTAAGACTAACAATTTCAACACAAAAGGTGTTAGGAATTGGATGTCTACATTGGCAAGTTTCTTGAATACACCATGAGAACCTGAAACTTGATGAATTTAAATTATTTCAATATATAAGGAGTTTAAATAGTATTTTAACATAATAACCATGGTATCATAGACTTTCAAACAATTTTTTATCTCCAAATTCCACTTATAACCTCCAAAAATGCTATTTTATGCTCTCTAGGTCTCAAGAAACCCTAATTTAGATTTGGGGGTCTAAAATAAGTTTTAGGCCTCAAAAAAAATTAATAATATGATAATTTGGTAGGTATAAATAATTTATACTTGTAAAATTTTAAAAACTCCAAAATGTTTCACCAAAATATCAAACAAAAATTCACAAAAGTGTCTGCTTACTACTCGTAAGGTGACCTAGAGATATTTTTCAATGAGATGAGCCTATTTTTAAATTTTTTTCATTGAATAATCATGTATTAATATATATAAATTAATTATACACACTCTAAAATCATTTTTTCCCCTTGGAAGGACCTAAAACACTCATTTCTAACTCCATTTGTGAGGAAAAAGTGAAAAACTTTGATTTCCTTCATGAACAAACTTGTGTTTTGTAATTTTATCTCTAATTAAGTATAGTAAATACCTAAAAAAAATTAAACATTAAAATATATAAAAATATACCTCCATGTAAAATTTAAAGATATTTAATTTAATAAAACTCAAAATATGTATTTTTAAGTGTTTCTTAGCTTGCACAATCTCAATTTTGAATGCGTGTAAGTTTGAGTTTTACCATTATATTGAGTTTTATGAGGCATAAATATCTCATTATTTTTTATTAAGACCTAGAATACTCTCTATAATTATTAATACCATTTTATATGCTTAAACAATCACGTAAACCTCTCAAAAAGTGTCATTTCTGACTGTCTCTCTTGCTTGCTTAAAACCTGCAACTTGTACCTTTACCTTTATTCATTATGTTATTTGAAATAATGATTTATTAATATGTAATAAGGTAATTTATGACCCATAATATCTCAAAAAACTTTTATTTTTCAACAAATAAATCAAAAATCCAATCACATCTCCTAAAACCAAGCTATTGGGGTTTAAGAAGGTTTTTAGAGCACCTTTCCTTCTTAATGATTATTCATAAAGTTAAGCCCTATAAAATAAAAAAAATTAATTTAATATTGATTTCATATGGGCCTCAATTTTACCCTAATAATATTTTAACAAACTCTTATTCTCCTTCATGAAATGAACATTTGAAAATTATCTTACAACTAGCTAGTTAGAGGAATAGAAAAAACCTCTATCAAAATTTGGACCTGTAAACCATTATTGAGCATAGTTTAGGATTGATTAATATTTAATGATTTTATATATAACCTAATTATTCCTCACTTCATTAGTGGAGTCTTATTAAAAACTTACACATAAGTAACTTTGACCAACGGTGGCAAAATTTGTCAACATTCTTTGTGACTTTACTGGGATGTTTGCTTGCTAAAAATTCAAGACCAATAGATATATCCATTGGGATATGGATTTATTAAAATATAAATTAAAATTAAAATTAAAATTAAAATTCCCTCAATAATCTAAAACACATGTGCACAATCACTTAGAGAATTAAAAACTAGAACAACTACCAACTGAAAAATGTGCAAGAAGATAACACTTAGAGAAAAGTGAAAACTAA
This sequence comes from Torreya grandis, assembly GCA_037957365.1. Lineage (NCBI taxonomy): Eukaryota > Viridiplantae > Streptophyta > Pinopsida > Cupressales > Taxaceae > Torreya > Torreya grandis. The sequence continues at coordinate 1,121,014 of JARHVA010000418.1, forward strand.
ACTAATACCAAATGTAAATGTATATAATATCACTTGGAGGAAAGATAAAATATAAAAATACTATATAAAACACTTAAAATCCACCTAGATTAAAATAAAAACCTCTTAGATCTTCTCCATGTGGTTAACAAAGATGAGGAATAAGTTGGTGTTTGAGTACCTTTTTGGTTGGATCAGCTATTTTCCTCCTTATCAAACTTTTTGAGTTATCTCAAAGTGAATCAAATGAAACAAACATATATCCAATATAAAAAAACTCATCATGTGATCAAACATATCTCCAATATAAACAAACTCATCATGTGTTTCAATACTCACATCATGTTGCTCTTTCACACTAAGAAAACTTTTCAATATGATCATATTTTGATCCATAAGAACATATACAATTTCAGCCTCTAATGGCTCATTATAACAATGTTATTATATTTTTATGACATATTGAGAGATTTCATTTTGATTGTCAATTGCTTCAAATCATTCAAGGTCTTCTAGGAGCTCTAAATATTATTAACTAGGAACCACTAAATATTCTTTTGTATCTTTACTTAGCTCATGTATATGGATGTTACCTTGTGAAAAAATTGTTGTAATCTCATTAAATGATGACATATTATCTTTAACATCTTCATGATATAATTATTGAGACTTATTTGTAAATTCAAATTGATTTTATTCTTCAAGTGATGCAACATGATCTTCTTCTATGCTAAATTGAATCTCATTTGACCAACACAACTCTTGATCATATTTTATTTAAAAATTCTCCTCTTCTCCAATATTTATTCTTTTGCCTTCCATTTAATAGGTCCTCCTTAAAAAAAATATGGTGGGAGGGTAAGAGGTTACATTTGGTGGCATAATAATATAGGGAATTATGGGTTTATCTTGACTGGGATTTGGGATTGATTATGTATTAAGAAGGATTTGATTTGGAAGTAATAGTTTCATTCAGTATTTCTTTGAAAGAAGATAAATAAACTTGTTTTAGGGATTCTTCATACTTCTCTTTCCACTCAATAATAAACCTCTCACATTATGATATGCCTTGATCTTCATGGATAACTTTAATTTTAGGGGTGGGTGGAGATCTAAATAAAATTGGTAACTTTCTTGGTTTGGCTTCAACAACTTTATCCATCTCTTGATTTTGGATTGGCATAGCAGGAGGCTCTTTCTCAAGAGTGGGAATGACATAATTAGGGGTCTTAGTCTAAGAACGTCTCCAAAATGGAATGGTCTTAGGCTCTTAGGGAAGAGTGAGTGGATATTTCATAGTCATAGACTCTTTTATAAGATTAGGAGTCCTAAAACTTGTAATATTGAAGTAAGTATACTCTATTGAAGGTTCAAGGGGTTCTAGTTCTTGTTTCCAAATTAAATTTTTTTACTCAATTCCTTATGTTCTTATGGACTATTGTTGCATTTATTCTCTTTTAGCTTCATTATATATCTTCAATGAGCTCATATCTTGTTGATGTATATAGGATTGATATGTAAGGTCTTATTTATGCCTATTTTATTCCTCTTTCCTATCGCTCTCCCTACATTAGCTCTCAAAGTCAAATCTAATTTTTTGCACACTTTTTCAGGTTGATTGAAAATAACATGACTTTGTCAAGGATTATTGGAAACATGATTAGGGGTGGGAGGGAGGTAAATATAATGGTAATATTGATATCCTACTAGCTCAAGGATACTTTAATTGAAGCCATAAATATTATCATTTTGATATGAAGGATATGAAATTACAAATGTTGCATTTTCACAAAATAAAATATTGAAACACATACCAATTGATGCTCTTTGGGCACTTGGACTATTTAAACCAACTATATATAACTTAGAGTCACTAGATATTAAGTACTTGAGCAATGTATTTGATACAAATTGCTAAAACTAGCACCAATCTTTAGCAATCCTCTGTGTTATTGTCCTACCAGGTATGCCAAAAATTGTTATCACTTAAAAGTGCACTCGTGAAAGAATGTGTGTCTATTCTCACTTATTTTAACATAATGAAAAATCTTAAGGTGTGGGTGAAATTATAATGGATATAATATCTATATTGAAGGGCTGGTTACCTTTTTTAAACTCACCTACTTCTCTCTAAACTCTCTAATTCTATGATTTCTTGACTAGGAAAAGAGTAAAATGAGTAATGTTCAATATGAAAATAAATATGAAAATTGGAAATTTGGGGTGATACACCAATGTAAAATTCAATTATGTAGATACTTTATATACTTTAGAATTTAAATAGCTTACACACTATTGAGGTCAACATCCCCCATTTCTAAAAAATGAGGACCCTTATTCAAATTTTGAAAACTATGCTATGAATTAGGCATTCAAATTGATCAGAGTGAATTAATGAATATCATGTATTAATCTAGCTTACATTGACATGCTAGCACATAATATTAATTTGATCTTATATAATTTTGCTAACATTTGGCCCATGTGTTTCCATTTTACAAGATCAATGGATCTTCATTAAAAAGAACAAATGTTCATGGGATTATGTTTAAATGCTAATTTGACCCTTAATTGGTTAACTAATATGGTCCCATTCAAGTCATTATGTTAACATTTGGTCCTTATTTGATTAATAGAATCCAAGTTTAAATGATGTTCAAAACCTTAGTATAAATTACTTTAGCCTAAGTCCTTATTAAAATGGATTCATATTTTTGATGGGTCACTTTATTCCATCTTAGTTTAATTTTATCCTAATTTTTTATTGAGTTTATTAATTCATTAAAACTTTAGTCTAAAATTTATGTTAAGTCTTTATATGTCTTGAGCCTTTATTTTTTTATTTTACTACTCGTAGGTATGAATTAAACATAGGGTTGCCAAGCGTTGAAACCTTGCTTGATCAGATAAAGAATCAATGGCACATGGGTGATCACCCAAAGTCAATAAATAAAAATTATCCAAATCAAAGATCGATGGTGCGTATTCTTATGTACAAATTCTTATCGATGATCTATATTGAAGACTCAGGTCAATAAGTCAAGATCAAATATCAATAACATATGTTCAATAGTATAGATGAAGATATAATAGTGATCATGAATTCAATATGTTAAAGGATCTATATATTGAACATGATGGTGACAAGTGTCATAATCATGATGAATGTTTAGCATATCAACAACATGTGTTTGATCATGTAGATCAAAGATCAATGATGTGCATTAAACCATGCAAATGGAGATTGATTATGTGAATCAAGTCAATAATTCCATAAGCCCAGATTGCATACAAGGCCACCACATTGATTAATAGAATTAACTAGATGGAGAATGATAGTAGGAGACAAAAAACACATGCAAGGATGCCAAGTGTCATAATCTTGAAAGCCTAGATCAAATATCAATGGTAAATGTTGAAATTCAAGGCTAGGAGACTCTCAAAGAGATTGATGGAGTGAATTTCCTCAAATTTTTAAGAGTCAAAAGATCACATGAATCCAAATTGATAATGATCATGTTCTAAAATTAAATAAATAGCATGGTAAGGAGATGCCACATAAGCAAACATGTCAGATCAAAATATTTTGTGGACCCAAGCATGCTAAATTATAAATATGAGATCAAAATATGACCTAGGTTACCAAATCAAATAATTCAAAATTGTATCCCACCATTAAAGCTTAGTTAAACCCTCCAAAATCCAAAAGATGTATTAAAAATCCCTATAATTGTTCCTACATTCATTGTTTCAAGCCAAAAAAGAAAGATTGTTAATCAAAGCTATTCAAAGAGTCTAACCAAATAGTTGAAAGTGTTTCATTGTCATTAGATAATTTAATTAGAATCATAACAATAGAAACCTATAGATCTAATTTTAAAAAATTGGTTGAAGTATACTTGTCATCAGATGTAGAGGGTAGAGTATTCAAAGATACATAGTTCAAGTATTCTTCATTAAACATAAGAGACAATAATTGCTCAAGATTATTTTGGACCATAGAAAACCAAGGTATTTTGACCAAGGAAGAGGAGAATTTTATATTGGTTAAGAGATTGTATAATGACATTATGAAAATTTAACTCACAATACTCCATTATGCTACCACCAAACCAGAGGTATTACATTTCATTGATGTTCATAGTCTTATTTTTAAAGATGCTAAAATTGACAAGGGTATGCTTATTCATAAACCTAGTTTGAGGAAAATAATATACATATCTCCTATTTATTTTGAGTCCTATTATAAGTTACCTATTCCCCAAACAGACCTCACCTCCATTAATGCATGGGCCTAGAAACATACCATGGAGGATATCTTAACAAAATGGTTAGAAGCTGGTAGCAAGGTCATTTAAGATCCTAACAAGAGAATTCTTGTGAACCAATTTAGACCAACTGTCAGAATGGTTATGATAATACTGAATAAATTATATGGATTTATGCATACTATACATGTAGAACCAATATGGGTGCCTATTGTATATTTCATTATTGATGAAGTGGTAGTACCTCCTTAAGGTGAAATCATTAGTATTTCCTTAAGCAAATAGATCTCTGGTATTAATAAAAGTAAGAGGATTGAGTTCTTCATGATGTCATATATGCTAGATGCCTTGTGTGCCACAACCAAAATCTCTAACCAAAGAGAGTGGTCTCCCAATGGCACCCAAACTATGTCCCAATATTAATCAAAATTACATATTTACAAATGTAGGGACCATATCTAATTCATTTATAACTATGTATATCCTGCTTTGAGCCAAGCCATCAATTTTATCCCCATGATGAGGATAAGTCCTTTAGTCAAGAAATCCATTGAGACAATATGAGATATCTCATTATACCTCGATTGCACTTTTATCAAAATAGAGTGAACCCAAAGTGCACCCTCAAACTACCAGTATATGTGCCAGATAAGTGACAGAATAAGAAGTAGCATATTCATTATTTTATGGAATAGATGGAATTTACAAGACCAAAAGGAAAGGACTTATCCATGGTTTTCCCATGATTATTGGTAGAAACATTTTTAGAAAATGGGATCACATTAAATTTGCTTTAAAACACACACTTTCTTTCAATTTAAAAATAGATGACCATAGACAGTGGGATCCCAATGGTAGGGTAAAATAACATTTGAAGAGTAAAGGTATTTTGGTTGTGCCTTAAGAACATGAACCTGGTGCATTTAACTTTGTGTACACCAAGGCAACCACCTATTATGAAGTTGCTATAAAACTAAAAGAACATAACGTAAATCCTAAATCTAGATTACTAAGAGATCAAAAGATGGAAGATAAATGTCATCTTGGTCCTAGAAAATATAATTTAGTAGATGTTGGCCCTTCAAGGCTTCCCTCAACTAACTTGTAATAAGAGCATAGGCTTGAAGAAAGGAGACCAAGTGAAGTCATGTCAAGCTCCTCAGTCCCTGAATCTTCTAGATTAGCATAACAAGATTTGCCTTAACAAGAGGAAATTCATATGATAGCCTTAGATCCATAAGAATCTATTGAAGATGCAATGAGAATTATGTCCATGAAATATGAATTAGATATAGATGTAGAGGAGGAAATTTTGAGGAAGCCAATCAAAAAAAGGGAAAAGAGAAGTCATTGGATTTAGTGGTCATTGATCTTCCCAAGAAGAAGGCTGAGACTACAATTATCTCAAAGTCAAAGAAAGTAAAAATGGTCATCACACCACTTTTTAAGGACATCAACCTATTTATTGAAGATAACTCAATCTATGGACCTACTATACCTGAATGGTTCATATATAAACCAAGGATGGAGAAGATTCATATTGCCTTTCATCCATGGGCTATAGTAAAGACTACATATATCCCTCTATAATAGGAGTTGAAGCTTTGGATCATATCATTACAAAATGAAGAAAAAATGAGGCTTGATACTCCAAATCCATCATCAATATAGTCTCAAGAAAAGGTCCCAATCAAACATATGGCCTAGTCTTTAGTAGGAGTCAAATATGATCCAACAACTACTAGCCTACAAAGAGTGACTGAGATAGTTGTCATGGAAGAATGTCAAGAGGTTCTACACCAAAAGTTTGAGCCTTTGGTTCAGGTAACTCAAAAGAGGGAATAGAAACCAGGGTAAGATCCCATGTTTGAATAATATGTTCTAAAGTTAACCCAATCCTAGTCAGAAAGGATATAAAATAAAATCAAAGGATTAAAATAAGAGATCTAAGAAGAACAATCATTTTGTTAGTACCTATGGATATTGTTAATAATTTTAAAGCAATTATCTATGAAATATTTAGTTCTTTAAAGGAAATAAGGTCCAAATTGGACATGGTAGGTAAGAAACATGCCATGGATCTGAACCAAAGTAATAAATGGCAAAGCTCAAATAATAAATTAAAGAAATTGATCAAGATATTAATGGAAGACCAGATCCTTGAACTCAAAATAGTTAGCCTATCACATTTAAATATGGATATAAAAATCTTGATGGAGAAAATTAGAGACATAAATAAGTGGTCAAAAGGCATTGAAATCCTCTTAAATGACTTCAAACAGCTAGAGGGTAAAATGGTTCAGATGTTAGGAGGTTTGATTAAGGATCCAACCATACCTAGTCAAATAGGCCTAATAACTGATGGAAAATTCTAATAAAGAGCTACTAATTTCATCCAAAAGGTCAAGAATAGAATCAAGGGCACCATAGGAGCTAATAATAAACATATCTTGGACATGATCTTGTCTAAAAATGAAAATATTGGTAATGCCAAGAGTATTAAGGAACCCATGGGTAGAATGGATGAAATCTTTAGAGATCTAGCAGGATAAACAACAGAGCTATTCATAGAACCAATCATCAATCTCAAGTTGATTGATGATCAATATGAAAAATACATGAAGATTCTGGAATGAAAGCAAAATGCTACAACTATAAGGTCATCTCAAATTCAACAAGGTTGACTTAGAATATTCTTTTGTATAAAAACCATGTAAATCATTTGAAAAAAATATACAACTTTTTAAAATCATGTGCAATGTCTAATGCACATGGATTATAGGTTAGTCACATTTAAAAAGTGTCATTGGTATTAGAATATTTGTAAAGTACATATGTCATTGACACTTGTTTGATTCCCATTTGATAATGACTAATCAACATACCTCATAGGTTGCTCTTTCAACCTATAAAAAGAGGTATTGTCATTATAAAAGGGAAAATGTTTTTAAGAGAAAAATTATTTTGCAAATTTTGGAGAAATTAATACAAGAAAGAAAATTCTGTGAAGATTATCTCATTTTATTTTTTTATTTGTTATCATGGCTGCTTCCTCAAATCTATGTTCTGATGTTTAGATTTGAATTACTTTTATGAATTCTAGATGTGCATGTATTAATGTAGAGCTATTAATTTAAGATCTATGCTAGGTTGACTAAAATTTATTAGATTCATTTCAATATCATTGATTTTTTGGAAGATGTGAAAATGCAATTTTCTTGTTTAAGTAAATCTTTAAAGTGAATTTGATCTCCAATTTGCATATTTTCAAATATCCTTAGACATTTGGCTGGTATATGATAGGATCTATACTATTTGGTAATTTCATGTCATATGTTAGTTTGAAGATGCATATATTTGATGAAAATAGATCTTTTTCAATATGTTTGAACTATGAAATAGAAACATCTCTCTTTCTACCTTACCTTGTTTATTTTCTCATTTTTTGATCAAATCGTTGTAGTTTACTTTTTCATTATTAATATTCATGCTAGATTAGAGTTTTATACTTAGATTATGATAATTATTCATTAGATTCAATTAAATAAATTTATATTCTTCATAAAGATTTAGGACCATGATTGCTCCTAACAACCACTTGCATAATCATTTTGTGAAATAGTCAAATATTTTGGCTGCTACTCCACCATAGATATAAATAAGATCAAAAGCACTAAATCATGCAAAATATGCTTTGAATATTGAAATGATAAGTGTTTTCAACACTATGAAATTCATATGATACATTTACATGCATTAATAGGCTTTGGAAATGGTGCTAGAAGGAGGGCATAAGCTAAAGATTCGTCAATCTGAAGTATTTTGAGTTGATTTTAGTGAATTTTATTCAGAGATCACTTAATCCTTTGCATATTTATGTTTTTATTAGCTTAAATTTATAAATATCACTAAAATTTATGGTTTTAGACTAGTCTTTAGTCTTATTTAGCAAAATATAGTTATTCTTTGAATATTTATGTGAAATTGTTGCAAAGGTTGCTTAAACTTTGTGAATTTAACATGTTTGAGGTTAGTGATATTAATTGTGTTCAAATATCATTGATATTCACAAGTTTGCATGTATATTAAGATAATACAGTTAAAGATAGTTGTTCTTTGAAATATTTTTATGAATTTGTGTAAAGGTTGTTTGAACTTAGAAATCTAAATGTGCAAATCTACTTATTTGTAAGAATTGAATTGTTCTTTGCAAAGATAAGGTTTATACATTCTATTTTTAATAGGATTTGGAATTTATAAGATGGAACTACCATGAATAAGAACTAAGTCAAGGTCTAAGACAAGGTTACCTCTTCTTTCATTGTAAATTCATAAGAAAATAAGAGCGGATAAAGGTAAATGTAGAGTTTCTAAATCTCAACCTACTTCACCTATTTTTGCTATTGTATTCAATCCTCATCAAAGTATGGATTGGTTATCTATATATTATATCAATGTGTCTATTTAGGTAAATGACTTACCAAGAAATCCAAATAAATATTTACCATCATTTAGTCCTATAGGCATTGTTACTACTAAAGAACACATCAAGTCTTTTAAAGATATCTTAAGATTGTTAAATGTAGTTCATGAAGATATTGCTTGCATCTTATTTATTTTTACCTTTAGAGATGCATCATATGATTTGTTTCTTTATTTTCCTAAAAATTGCATCATTATTTGGAATGATTTTTAAAAAATTTCATTGATCAGTTTGGAAAGATCATCAGTGCATATGTTCTATATCAATAATTCACTACGGTGAAGAGAGATTCAAATGAAACCATTAGAGATTTCAATGCTAGATTTCAAACTATTTTTAGTGTAACTATAAATCCTTTTAATCTTGATGAAACTTTAGCTTTAGATATTTATAAAAATGCTTTAGATCCAATGATTTTTGTATTTTTGAAAAGAGATGTTGGAGCCATAAATACATTAGCTTTGGCCTATGTTGAAGCTGTGAAAATTAGTGATCAAATACAACCCCAAGGTCAATTATCATATGTTATTCCTAATATCAATCCTAATTTTCCTATGTTTAATATCATCCAAAATTCTAATCATAAAATGTTTGCTCAGGATCAACCTCCAATTTTAAACTAGTTGCCTTTGAGTCATGCTCATCTTGGTTAGAACTTGGGATTGGTAAATAACTCTAAAAGTGGATCACATCCACAAGATCAATGAGATATGCTGAAAATAGCTATTAATATTAGTCATGTCCAAAATTTAGAAGCACCTAAGAATGAAAATAACTCTATACTAAAAATGGTTCAAAAATTGAGTACTAATTTTCTTAAGTTACAAAAATAGGTAACACTGGGGAAAATTCCAATAGAAAATTTTCTTATCATAAGTTTAATAGACCTACAAATATGTTTCAAAATAATAACAAAGACAATAATAATGAATCATCTACAACTAAGAACATTCCTGAAATAAACATTTGTGATGTAGCTTTAACTAATTATTGTAGGTTTCATAACACTGCAAAACATGGTGAATTAGACTGTATAGAATTTTGTAATGATTTTAAAGTATTTCAAGATTAATTGGATACATTTGAAGTTATTCTTAGCAAAGATAATGTTTTAGGGACATTTGGCTCTTCAAAGTCATCTAAATCTTTTGAAACAATTTTTATGGTGGAAACCTTTGATTTTCCATTCCAAGATGAGAATGAACCTTAAGATACTTTAGAGGATATTCATGCTTTTAAAAAATATTTTAAGAAGACTTACCCATTTAGGAAAAGAGAAAAAAATAAACCAATGACAATTTTTACTCCACCAAACAACATTGATACTCCTCCTGATCCCAAAGTAGATAATAATCCAAGACCTCCAAAGGGAAGTAACACTAGAAATAATGTTGATTTATCTAGTTCTTCTACCAAGAGTGGGTACAACATAGTAGAGTATATGAATATAATTAAATATAATAGCACATTACATGAATTGACTCATATAACTAAACAGATAGACTTGTTGCTAGAATATTTAACTAAAAAACCTAGTAAATCATAGAAACTTGCAAATGTAGATGTAGTATGTATAAGAATAAAATAGAGGTTCTACCTTTTTTACTAAAAATTAGAGTTTTTGATTAAAAAATTGCATAATTATATGTTATATTTATTTTCCTTTACAAATATTATACTAGCAGGTATTTTTGAAAAGCTTGGTTTAACTCTTATTAAGTCTGATAGAGTAGTGACTTAATTAGACAAATCTAGAGTTAAAGTGATTTGTGAATTATTAAATGTGCATATACAACTTTATTTATAACCAAGGGTGAAGCAATCTATTGATATTCAAGTGGTTGACATTCTAGATGCTTATGGGATGTTTCTTAGCAAAGATTGGACCAAATATTTGAATGGATACATGTCAATAGATTGCTCTCACATGTGGCTACCATGGAGGGGAGTTCCTAATCAACTTTGGATTGAAAGGGAACCAAAGATGAATCATATGATCACTAAATACAATTTAGCCAATGAAAAGGTCAATATGGTTAATTATAATTTAGTGGTTTATACCCTTGACACTCTTTAGGTATGTAATTCTAAGGACTCTTATGTTATGCCTGGACTTTACAAATTATATGTTGATGGTGCTAGATACAAATCTAGGTCTGGAGTAAGAATAATTTTAATCAATCCCATTAGGAAAGAATATAATTCTTCTTACAAACTTTAGTTTCCTTGCACCAATAATTTTGAAAATTATGAATCATTGATCTTAAGACTACAATTTTATATTAAACACAAGGTTAAATAACTACTAGTATATGGTCATTCTAAACTAGTAGTCAATCAGGTCAGAAGCAAGTATCAATGTAAATTATCTTATCTAAATAAATAAAAGTTTAGAGTATGGGACTTGATTTATTATTTTAATGCTTTCAATATTTTTTCAATCCCTAGAGAAGGAAACCAATCTACTGATGAACTAGATTTAGTTGTAGCTAACTTACTACCAAATCAAGATTCCTAAAGGCTTAACATTGAATTGATCCCATGCCCCTTTGTACCTAACAATGTTAATCATCTATAAGTGTCTAGTGATTAAAAATAAATCATTGAATTCATGAACAACTCAGGAGTGTTTGGAGTCTCATATTATTGATGAGGTCAATGAGAACTCTTTTGATAATGATAGAATTGCTAACAAGATAATACAATTAAATGATAACAAGATTCCCAAAGGCATGATTGCCTTGGGAATACTATTTGGCAAAGATAATATAGATGAAAATAATATATTTCTCAAGGTAAATGGGAAATATTATAATGTAATTGAACTAGGAACTCAAGGTCAACCTCAGCTAGTAAACCTTGGTACAACATGCACAAATGAAGAGTCTAAAAATGCTAGAGACTTACTGACCAAGTACAAGAATGTTATTGCATGGTCTTATGAAGACTTTAAGATATTTTATCCTTGAGTTATCACCCATACCATTCCCTTGAAAAAATCCTATAAACCCTTCAAGCATAATCAAAGACTAGTTAATTCTATATTGGAGCCATTGATTTATAAAGAGGTCAAGAAATTATTAGATGCAAAAATAGTTTTTCTAATTAGATATTCTACTTGGGTAGCTAATGTAGTATTAGTTAGAAAGAAAAATGGAGAGATTAGATTATGAATAGATTTTAGGAACTTGAATAAACTTTCTAAAAAGGATAATTATCCTTTGCCATCCCTTGACTAGGTGATTCAAATAGTTAGTGGTTCTGCCATGATGTCTTTCCTATATGGTTTTTTAGGTTACAATCAAGTACTTGTTAACAAACAAGATAGAATAAAGACTACATTCACAAAAAAATGGGGCACTTTTGCCTATAATTGGATGCCTTTTGGACTCATCAATGTAGGAGCTACCTTTCAAAGAGCTATGGACGATGCATTTCAAGGTCTCATAGGTAAATGTATTATTATATATATGGATGATTTGACTATGTTTTCTAAAAATATGGAAGATCACATAATGCATTTATAACAAGTATTTGAATGCTGTCAAAGGTATGGAATTTCCCTTAACCTTAAGAAAAGAATATTTTGTGTAACTGAAGGGAAATTACTAGGATATGTGATAACTAAAGATGGGATTTCTATAGATCTAAATAGAGTCAATGTTCTATCTAAAATAGAACCCCCAAATAGTATAAAAGAGCTAAAGTCTTTCTTTGGGAAGATCAATTTTTTAAGGAAAATCATTTCTAGTTTTGTATAGATTGTGGGACCACTCAATGACATGCTAAATAAGGAAACAAAGGTTGAATGGAATGAAGAAACAAAGAAATCCTTCAAGGATATCAAGGAATAAATATGATAGGCACCTGTGTTGATAAGTCCTAACTTTAAAAATTATTTTTATCTTTATTATTTTGCTTATGAACATACTATAGTAGTTCTATTAACTTGAAAAACTGATAAATATGATAATCCAATTGCATTTATGAGTAATAACTTTAGAAATGTTGATTTAAATTATTCCCTGATTGATAAACAAACATTTTCTTTGGTTAAGATAGTCAAAAAGTTTAGACACTATTTTCTTAGGAATAAAGTGCATGCTATATTGCTAGACCCTACTACCAAACTCATGTTGAGTCAATGTGAATTATGAGAAAGAAGAGGAAAGTGGATGCTCATACTCTAGGAATATGATCTTGAAATGAAAATTGCTAAATTGGTGAGGTGTCAGGTATTAATTAAATTGATTGCTAACATTAATCCTAGATTGAGCACCACATAGGTTAACCAATAATAGTCTTAACCAAACTATTGGTATGATGCAATCATTCATTTCCTAATCAATGGTTCTTATCCTACATGATTAAATAGACAATAGAAAAGATATTTGAGGCTCAAAGCAACTCATTTCTTGATCAAATATGGGATACTTTATAGGAAGAACTATGAATAAATATATATGAGATGCATTTTAAAGGAAGAATCAGCTTAAATCTTAAGTACCTTTCATGATAAAATTGGGAGTGGACACCCCTCTAAGAAAATAATAGCTTACAAAATCCTAAGGGTAGGATACTATTGGACAACCATTTTTAAAGATGCTCATAAGCATGTCAGGGAATGTCATCAGTGTCAAATCTTTAATACAAAGGAACTTAAAGTAGCTATGTTGTTGAGGCCAATTTTAATTGACAAAAAATTTACTTAAAGGGTTTGGAATTCTTAGGGATTATCAAACCTAATTCTTCATTTGGGCACAAGTATGATCTTACTACCATAAAATATTGTACAACATGGATAGAGGTAGTAGTAACAAAATAGTGTAAGACTAAAGATGTTATCAAGTTCTTAGAAGAGAACATTTTCACCAGGTTTAGGATGCCAATATAATTGGTTTGTGATAATGGATAAACATTTACATCTATAGAGTTGACTGATTGGGCCTATGAAAATAAAATAGCTCTTAATTTTTCATCTAATCATTACGCTTAGGGTAATGCAGTTTCAGAGTCTACAAAGAATAATTTGATGAAAGTTATTAAGAAGTTTACAACTCAATAACCAAGAACATGGCATAAATTTATAAAGTATGCTTTGTGGGTAGATAGAACCAGAGTTAAAAAAGATCTAAAAGTATCACCATTTCTCTTGGTATATGAACAAGAACCAATCTTTCCAATTACTCTCAAATTGCCAACTTACAAGTTTATACAAGAGTATATGGAAGAAGATCAAGAATATTTCAAATCCAAGTTGTTTTATATCATCCAAATGGAGGATGCTAGAGAAGAAGCATTTTCTAATTTTATTAGACATTAAACCACTATCAAAAAATGGTTTAATAAATGGTCAAATATTAAGGTGTTTAGATAAGGATACCTAGTTCTCCTATGGGACAAAGCATCTATGCCAAAAGGGAAACATGGGAAAATCACTCCTTTATGGATTGGACCTTACCAAATTATTGGGACATTGGGAGAAAACACCTTTAATCTCAGAGACTTGTAAGGAGTAGAGTTTACTTTTCCAACCAATGGGCAGTATCTCAAGCATTATTTCTTTACTATTCTACCTCAAGTCTTTATGGAAGAATCTGTAAGATTAGTTAGAGGTAGTGTAGGTAGGTTTATATTAGTTTCATTCATGTTCCTTATTTGTAAATAGTGTTTTTGAATATTTGTTTGCTTGTTTTGTGTTTGATTTCTCTTCTTTATTCTTTGGCTTCCAATAAGTATTTTCTAAGATAAGTCTTCAAGCTCCAAATCCATTTAAATGCTCAAAAGAACTTTATAAACCAAGAATGCAGATATGACTCTTAAACATTGGTTGATCATGGATTTTATAAATTCTAAACTTAATGTTATGTTTTTGATAAATTGATGAAGATTAATATCTAGACTAATTATTCCTAAAAAATCTTAAACCTTATTTTGATCTAAGTTTGATTTCAATAAGGATTTCATGTGTCTGAGTGAAAGTTTGAATTATTAGAACAAAGTCATGTTAGCACTTAAAGAACGTTGTTGCCTGAGATGAAGTCTATGACTAAGGATGATTGCCTTGAAAATTAAACATTTGACAAAAATATTAAACACCCAGCTAATTCTAGTTCCAAACCTTTGTTGGAAAACTAAATATAGTTGAAAAATACAAAAATAAGAGCCTTATTGAAAATCTAAAAGTTTTATGAGTAAAGATGATTCTAGTAACCTCCATCGAGGCTATGGACACCTGACTAGCAATGGAGCAAGGATTAGAGTGGAACCAAAGGTATCTCTATCAAGGCTATGGATGTTTGGATAGTATTAGAGCAATGTCCAAGCCTTCCCTTTTTATAAATCATGATTCATAATGAATATTAAGTCATGAAACCTAGAAGTTGTTCTCTAAATCCCAATGGCAATTAGTAAATGAATCAAAGCACACACACAATATGATTGAGTTTTGATATTTCACATTAATTATGCATTTGTAAGACTTATTTAAATTATGAATTGATCTTAATAATGGTACTTGATCATGTGGAATGATTAGTCTAGTTATTATTTGTAACCAAAAGTATATGAATTCTAACATTCTGCAATGTTTCCCCTAGAAGTCACCATTTGTTGAGGTCAACATCCCCCATTTCTAAAAAATGAGAACCATTTTTTAATTTTTTTAAATTATGCTATGAATTAGGCATTTAACTAGATCAAAGTGCATTATTGAATATCATGTTTTGATCTAGCTTATATTGGCATGCCAACACATAAGCTTCATTTAATCTTAACTAATGTTCCTAACATTTGGCCCATGTGTTTCCATTTTGCAAGATCAATATATCTTCATTATAATGAATAAATGTTCATGGAATTATGTTTTAATGTTAATTTGACCCTTAGTTGGTTAACTTTTATGGTCCCATTCAAGTTATTTGGTTAACATTTAGTCTTTATTTGATTAATTGAATCCAAGTTTAAATGATGTTCAAAACCTTAGTCTAAATTACTTTAGCCTAAGTCATTATTAAAATGGATTCATATTTTTTCATAAGTCACTTTATTCAATCTTAGTTTAATTTTATCTTAATTTTTTATCAAGTTTATTAATTCATTAAAACTTTAGTCTAAAATTTATGCTAAGTCTTTATATGTCCTGAGCCTTTATTCTTTGATTTTACTATTCATAGGTATAAATTAAACATAGGGCTTCCAAGTGTCGAAACCTCACTCGATCAGATCAAGAATCAATTGCATGTGGGTGATCTCCCAAATTAAATAAGTCAAAATTCCCTGGATCAAATATCGATGATATGTATTCTTACATACAAATGTTGATAGATGATCTACATTAAAGACTGAGGTTAATAAGTCAAGATCAAAGATTGAGAACACACATTCAATAGTATAGATGGAGATATAATAGTGAGCATGAAGTGAATATGTCAAAAGATATGGAGATCGAATGTGATGGTGATAAGTGTCACAATCATGGTAAATGTTTAGTAGATCAATGGTGCATGTTTGATCATGTAGATCAAAGATCAATGACACACATTCAACCATGCAAATGGAGATTGATGGTGTGAATCAAGTTTAAAAGTCAATAAGCCTAGATTACATAAAAGGATTCCACATGGAATAAGATCATTAACTAGATGGATAATGTCATTAAGGTACACAAAAGATACATGGGGCTACCAAGTGTCATAATATTGAAAGCCTGGATCAAATATCAATGGCCAACATTGAAAGTCAAGGCTAGGAGACTCTTGAGGAGATCAACAGAGTGAATTTAATCAAATTTATAAGAGGCACAAGATGATGAAATGTGTCCAAAGTGATAATGGTCATGTTTTAAAATTAAATAAATAATGTGGCAAGGAGATGCCACATAGGTAGACATGTCATATTGAAATATTTTGTGGACCTAAGCATGCAAAAGGTATAAATAAGAGATCAAAATATGATATGGGTTACCAAATCAAATACTTAAAAAGTTTATGATACCATTAAAGCTCAATTAAACCCTCCAAAATACCTAAGACATGAAAAATCCCTAGAATTATTCATGCATTCACTGTTTCAAGCCAAAAGAGAGAGCCTATTAATTAAAGTTATTCAAAGAGTCTAACCAAATAGTTAAAAGTGTTAAATTATCATTAGACAATTTAATTAGAATAATAGTAATGGTGACTTATGGACTTCAAAGAAAGTAGTTGAATTAAACTTGTCATCTGATGTAAAAGGTAGAGTATTCAAAGATATAGAGTTGGTGGCTTCTTCATTAAACATATAAGATAATAATTGCTTGAGCTTGTTTTAGACCATTGAAAACCAAGGTATTTTGACCAAAGAAGAGGAGAAGTTGGTACTTGTTAGGATATTATATGATGACATTTTGGTAATTTATCTCATAGGACTCCATTAAGTTGTCTCCAAACCATAGGTGTTACACTGCATCAATTTTCTTAGTCCTATTTTCAAAGATGCTAAAATTAATAAGGGTATACTTATCCATTAACCTAGTTTGAGTAAAATATCATACATATCTCCTATTTCTTTTGATTCCTATTATAAGTTACCTAGGCCCAAAATAGACCTCACCTCCATTAATGCATGGGCCCAGAAATATACCATGGAGGATATCTTATCAAAATGGTTAGAAGCTGGTAATTAGGTCATCATAGATCCTAATAAGAAAATACATGTGAGCCAATTCAGACTAGGTGTCAGAATGGTTATGATAATGCTAAAAAAATTATATGGACTTTCACATACTACACATGTAAAACTAATATGGGTGCTTATTGTATATTTAGTTATTGAGGAAGTGGTAGTACCTCCTTTAGGTGAAATCATTAGCATTTCCTTAAGTAGGTAGATCTCTGGTATTAAAACAAAGAGGAGGATTGAGTTATTCATGATGTAATATTTACTATATGCCTTGTGTGTCATAACCAAAATCCTAACCAAAGAGAGTGGTCTCCCAATGGCACCCAAACTATGTCCAAATATTATTAAAAATTGCACATTTAAAAATATAGGGACCATATCTATTTCATTTGTGATTGTGTATATCCTGCTTTGATCCAAGCTATCAATGGTATCCCCATGATGAATATAAGTCATTTATTCAATAAATCCATTGAGATAATAGGATATATATGGTTATACCTTGATTACACTATTATTAGAATAGAGAGAACCCAAAGTGCCCCCCTTAAACTATGAGTACATGTGCCTGATAAGTTGATAGAATAGGAAGTAGCATATCAATTATTCAATGGAATAGATGGGATCTACAAGACCAAGAGTAAATAACTTCTCTATGGTTTTCACATGATTATTGGTAGAACCATTATCAGATAATGGGATCACAATGAAGCTTCTTCAAAACATAGGCTTTCTTTCAATTTGTAGATAGATGACCATAGATAGTGGGATCCCAATGGTAGGGTAAAGGAAAATTTTAAGAGCAAAGGTATTTTGGTTGTGCCTTATGAATATGAACCTAGTTCATTTGAATTTGTGTACACCAAGGCATCCACCTATTATGAAGTTCCTATAAGACTAAAAGAACATAATATAAATCTTGACTCTAGAATACTAAGAGATCAAAAGATGGAAGATAGATGATAGCTTGGTCTTACACAATATCATTTAGTAGATGTTTACCCTTCAAGGATTACCCCAATTAATATAAAAATAAAGCATAGGCCTGAAGAAAGGAGACCAAGTGAAGTTACTTTAATATCCTCAATCCCTAAATCTTCTAGAATAGTAGAACAAGATTTACCTCAATAAGAGAAAATTCATATGATAGCCTTGGATCCAATAGAATCTGTTGAATATGTATTAATAATGTTATCCATGACATATGAATAAGACACAAATTTATAGGAGGAATGTTATACATGACATATGAATAAGACACAAATTCAGAGGAGGAAAATTTTGAGGAAGCCAAGTAGAAAAAGGGAAAAGATAAGTCATTAGATTAAGTGGTCATTGATCCTCCAAAGAGGAAGGTTAAAACTACAATTGTTTCAAAGGCAAAAAAAAAATCAAAAATGACCATCACACCACCTTTGAAGGACATCAACATATTAAGTGAAGATAAACCAATATATAGACCTGCTATACCTAAATGGTTCATATATGAACCAAGGATGGAGAAGAATCCTACTGCCTATCATCTATGGTCTATATTAAAGATTATGGATATCCCTTTATAATAGGAGTTGAAGCCACTTAGATTATAACATTAAAAAATGAAGAGGAAAGGAGTATTTCTACTCCAAATCCATTAATAGTCCAGTCACAACTAGAGGTCCCAATCAAACATATGGCCTAGTATTCAGTAGAAGTTAGATATGATCCAACAACTACTAGCCTACAAAGAGTGTCTAAGATAGTTGTCATGGAAGAAGGTCAGGGGGTTCTACACCAAAAGGTTAAGCCTTTGGTTTACCTAAATCAGTAGAGTGAAAAAAGACTAGGGGAAGATCCCACATTTGAAGAATATGTTTTGGAGCTACCCCAATACTAGTCAAAAAGGCTATAAGCTACAATTAAAGGATTAAAACAAGAGAAGAACAATCCATTATATCATTACCTATGGATATTGTTAAAAATTTTGAAGAAAATATCTATGAGACATTCAGTTCTTTAAAGGCAATAAGATCCAAATTAGACATGGTAAGTAAGTAGCATGTCTTAGCTCTGAACCAAGCCAATCAATGGCAAGGCTCAAATAATAAATTAAAGGAATTGATCAAAATATTAATGGAAGATAAAATCCTTGAACTCAAAATAGTTATCCTATCACATTTAAATATGGTTATGATAATCGTAATGGAGAAAATTCAAGACATAAATAAGTGGTCAAAAGTCATTGAAAACATCTCAAATTAATTCAAACAAATAGAGGGAAGAATGGTTCAGATATTGGGAGGTTTGATTAAGGATCCAACCATCCCTAGTCAAATAGGCCTAATAATTGATGGAGAATTCTAGCAGAGTGCTACTGAGTTCATCAAATAGGTCAAGAATAGAAGCAAGTACACCACAAGAGATAACCAAAAATGTATCTTGGATATGATCTTGTTTTCAAATGAAAATATTGGTAATGTTATGAGTATCAAGGAAGCCATGGGTAGAATGTATTAAATATTTAGAGATATAGCAAGATAAATAGAAGAGTTATTTATATAACCAATCATCAATCTCAGGTTTATTTATGATCAATATGACAAATCCATGAATATTTTGGAACAAAATTAGAAGGCTATAGTTGCAGGGGCATCTCAAAGTTAACAGGGTTGACTTAGAATATTTTTTATATAAAAACCATGTAAATCATTTGAAAAAATATACAATTTTGTAAAAGCATGTGCAATGTGTAATGCAGATGGCTTATAGGTTAGTCACATTTAAAAAGTGTCACTAGTATTATAATATTTGTAAGAGGACATATGTCCTTGACACGTATCTAATTCCCATTTGATAATGACTAACCAGCATACCTCCTAGGTTGCTTTTTCAACCTATAAAAAGGGGTATTTTCATTATAAAAGGGAGGAAGTTTTTAAGAGCAAAACTATTTTGTAAATTTTGGAGCAAGTAATACAAGCAACAAAATTTTGTGAATATTGTTTAATTTTATTTGTTGTTTCTTATCATGGCTCCTTCCTCAAGTCTATGGTCTGATGTTTAGATTTGAATTTATTTTATGAATTCTAGATGTGCATGTATTAATGCAGAGTTGTTAATTTGAGATTTACGCTAGGTTGACTGAAAGTTATTAGATTCATTTCAATATCATTGATTTTATGGAAGATGTGTAAATGTAATTTTCTTGTTTAAGTAAATCTTTAAAGTGAATCTGATCTTCAATTTGCATATTTTCAAATATCCTTAGACATTTACCTCGTATATGCTAGGATCTATACTATTTAGTAATTTCATGTCATATGTTGGTTTGAAGATGCATATCTTTGATGAAATTAGAGATTTTTCAATATGTTTTAACTAAGAAATAAAAACATCTCTCTTTCTACCTTACCCTACCTATTTTCTCGTTTTTTGATTAAATCATTATAGTTTACTTTCTCATTGTTAATATTCATGATAGATTAGAGTTTTAAACTTTAGATTTTGATCATTATTAATTAGATTAAACTAAATAACTTTATATTCTTTACAAAACTTTAGGACCATGGTTGCTCCCAAAAACCACTTGCATAATCATTTTATGAAATAGTCAAATAGCTTGGCTACTACTCCACCATAGATCTGAAGAAGATCACAACCAACAACTCATGCAAAATATTCTTTGAATATTGAAATCAGAAGTGTTTTCAAAACTATGAAAACCCTATGATATATTTATATGCATCAACACACACATTCACTTCATCATCATACAATGACTCTTGTATTATTATTTCATACATAGGTCTTGACAAATACTCACATTAGCGTGGAAGGAATGAACAAGAGTTGAATTCACTTCTAGATTGGGTAGAAATCAGACTTAGACACTTTATATAACCTAAAATAATTCTCATTTAATTCATAAATTTGAAAATTTTAGACATAAACATAGTAAAAATAATCATTCACTAAGTAACATCAATGAACATGAGACACACACTTCATGAATAACCTCAAAATAAAGGAAAATTTAGCTCTTTATTGCTTAAAAGGTGATGTAGTACAAATTTTGGTAGATTTTATGTAATCCAAATTAATAATATCCATCTTCATTCAAAAATTAACATACATATATAAAGTAAGAAGAGAGATAATAGACAAAGTATCCCTAAACTAGATAAATCAACATATTAACTCATAGTTCACTCTTCTTTTAACTAAACTCTAACTCAACCTTCAAATCAAACCCAAAATTCCAAATTGATATGTAGTAAATACATGAGTTTAAATTTATCTCCTTGGAATATTGTGTATAATTTAGAGAGATAAACTTGTTTGAATTGTTTAAAAGTCACAGGCTCATGCATGCATTAATGGTCTTCAATCTTGAAGAGATCTTCAATTAACTCCTCTTGATCTTGCATTTAACCTATTTGATCTTGGATTCATCTTTAAGTTTTAATTTATTTATCTTCATTCCATATTTTATTTTTACTTGAATTATCTTTACTTTTAACTTCAAGTCTGACTTGACTTATCTTGACTTGCATCATGCATGCATGTTTGACTTCTTGATTTTCTAAAATTAGCTCCAAGGGGGGAATAATAGGAGAGAGATTTCATTTTGACTATATAATGAGTCTGTTGCATTAAAATATATAATCAAGGCTTAATCAATACTTCAAATTATCACCTCTATTTTAGCATGTTTTGATCTCCACCTTTTTCAAGCTCCTTAAAAGCTTCAACTTATTTGGCTTGAATTTATCTAAAATTAGCTCAAATGGGGAATAGTAGATAGATATGTCTTATTTTGTGTTTAATTTATTTAACCCTCCATTAAATATTTTTTTTGATTATATATTTGATGATGACAATCATAGCTATCCATACTGTTTCTTCTGGATATACCAATCTTCTATGGTTTTGACAAGCTTCTTGAGTGCACCATGAGAACATGGAACTTGATAAATTTTAATTATTTAAATATATAAGGAATATAAATATTATTTTAACATGATCACCATGGTGTTACATACCTTTAAAAAATTAGCTCTAAATTTCACTTACAACCTCCAAAAATGCCATGTTATGCTCTCTAGGGCTAAAAAAATTTGATTTGGATTTAGGGCTCTAAAATGAGTTATAGGTCTCACCAAACACTCACCCTATGCTCATTGGATATTTATAAATGTTTAATACCTGAATTTTTTTTTAAACTCTAAAATTCTTCACAAAATTCTCAAACAAAAATTCACAAAAAAGTGTCTGCTTGTTGCCCGCAGGGTGACCAAGGGATATTTTTCAATGAGATGAGCCTATTTTTAATTATTTTTCATTAAATTATCATGTATTAAAACATTTAATTGAATTATATGCACTATTAAATCATTTTTTTCCCTTGGAAGGACCTAAAACACTCATTTAACTCTATTTGTGAATAAAATAGTGAAAAACCTCGATTTCCTTCATGAATAGACCTATGTTTTAGAATTTTATCTCTCCTAAAGTAATGTATAGAATTTAAATAATTTTTAAATATTAAATTAAAATATAAAATAATTACATGTTAAATTTCAATAAATTTTATTCAATAAAACTCAAAATATGCACTTTTTAGTGTTTCTTGGCTTGTACAATCTCATTTTTAAATGCTCATAGGTCTGATTTTTATCATTTTATTGAGTTTTATGAACTTTAAATAACTAATTAATTTTTAATTATTACCTATAATAGTCTTTATCATCATTAAAACCATTGGATATGCTCAAACAATCACTTAAACCTCTCAAAAAGAGCCTTTTTTTAATACCTCTCTTGTTTGCTTGAAACCCTTCAACATGTACCTTTAAATTTATCCATTATTTTACCTAAAATTTTTATTTATGAATGCTTATTAAGGTAATTTATACCCAATAATATATCACCAAATTTTTATTTTCAAAAAATAACTCAAAAATCCAATCACGTCTCCCAAAACTAGGTTACTAGGGTTTAAGAGCACCTTTCCTTCTTAATGGTTATTCATAAATTTAAGCCCATATAACCTAAAAATAATTAATTTAATATTTAGGTAATATGGTCCCCAATTTTCCCCTAATACCATTCAAACCAACTCTTCTTATCCTTTGTGAAATGAATATTTGAAAATTATCTTTACTAGCTTGCAACTAGCTAGTTAGAGGAATAAAAGAAACCTCTGTCAAAATTTGGACTTGTAAGCCATTCTTGATCATGGTTTAGGATTTATTAAGTTTTTATTATGTTATGGAGAACCTATTTAGTCATAAATTCATTAATTTAATCTTCTTTAAATCTTGCACATAAGTAACTTTGACTAATGGTAGCAAAATTTATCAATAGGCAGTGACCAGGACAATAGGGGTTCTACTCTATGTGATCATAACATCCCACAACCCAATATTTTCCTTCATTTTTTCATTTTATCTAGTATTTGTTTTATGTTTTTAGGTACTTATTAATGTTTTGGAATATATTCATCTAAAATAGTGACATAGGAGAGCTCCTAGATAACACATAACCACCTATAAGACCCCCAAAACTTCCTATAGATTCCCTAGAATTTCCACACATTTACTATAGGA
This sequence comes from Torreya grandis, assembly GCA_037957365.1. NCBI lineage: Eukaryota > Viridiplantae > Streptophyta > Pinopsida > Cupressales > Taxaceae > Torreya > Torreya grandis. Next base: position 1,144,992 of record JARHVA010000418.1, read on the forward strand.
GGGGCACTAGCACCATAATTAGATACTAGTGCCACATGGTATTATTATTCTGATATTGATGCTAATGTTTGAGACTAGATTTCAAACATAGTCATAGAATGAAAGGTGTATGCATTTTTCTCCAGCATGTTTTAGCATCTATAGAAAGACATTTTTTATTCTAGATAAGTACTATTTCTCTCTATACTTACTTTTTTTGGAAAGGTTTGTCAAATCAAATATTTATAGTTTTAATTCTAGATTATTGTTGTACTTATCCCTTTAACAACATAATATTTACATTCCCTAAGTCCTAAAAGGTTAAAACATTTGGTGAACCCAACTTACTTCGAATATTGCTTAAAACCTTAGTTTTGCCTAAGGTTTACCTTCTTCCTATTTTTATGCATTAAATTAAAGTTAAAAACTTCTATTTTTATTGATTTTTGGCATAACCTAGCTCATTCAAATTAATCATATATTAGGGTTTCATTAATTTAATTTAATTTAATTTTTTATAAAATAACCCTCATTAAAACCCTAGATCCATATATTAGGTCCTTATACACCCAAATAATATCAATTAGGGTCTCACTTACAATCCTAGTTTATTTTACACACTTGGTTAAAAATTTCTCATAATATGCACTTATACTTATGTTAGATTGCATTCTACCTCTTGTGTGTTTGATATTCATTATTTACATTATTTTATTTGGTAAGTTCAAAATGACATCTAAGAATTATTCTACCCTTCACCCAATTGATGAATTTTTCTCATAACTATAATAATGAATGGATAAATTTTCAAGATTGTACATTAAAACATGATAATGACTTCATTTATAATGATGATGATGACTATTGTTATAATCATGTATATGAGGATTACTATGAGCATGAAAATGAAAATATAGATGAGGATATATTACATATGTCTTCTTCTCTTTCCTCTCCCTCTTCTCTTACATGTCAAAATCAAACTAACAATATAATACCAAAATAACCTCATATTGATAGTGTTTTGTTCTAATGTGATCTTAGATTTTCAACTACTTTCACCACCTCCTTATTCAAATTAAATAAATATAAGTACAATACATGAAGACCACTTTTGCATGATTCAAGTAAAGTAGATAAGAGCAATCCATCTTCTTTACCCTTCTCATTTAAATTCAAAATAGCATGTACCAATGATATTACACATTTTAACAATGTACAAATTAAGGTAGACAAAATTATTTTATCACTTTATTTTACATTCTAGGCTCAATGCAATGATTCTTTACAACATATTGATAATGCAAATGTATCTAACTCTTCTCCTACATGTCATAGTATGCAAAATGAGAACATGATTGTTACTTCTTATACCCTTGACTCCAAGATTGAAAGTGATAATCATTCATGAACTCCACACATAGCTAGTGAAGAAATGTATTGAATTACACCCACACATGATGACACATTTGATAGTAGTAAAAAGTTAAAATATTCTCTTACTCTATCTCTTAGTGAGTAAATACTTATTCTACTCTTACTTCTACAAGTTAAATAAACTTTAATTTTGATAAACCTTGGGATAATGATGATTACTGTGATTATGATGAAGAGGACATGCATTCTACACCTTCTAGTTCTCCTCATACTTCACCTACCTCTCTTTTTTAAACAAATGCTATGTCACATGTTAAAAACACACACACACACACACACACACACTTATTATTATGTTCATAAATTACATTTAATTAATAATATAAATTATCTTCTAATCAATTAGCCTATGATACTTCTTTACAAATTAAAAAAATAAGAGATACCAATGAATCTCCCTTAACCCCCCTTACTAAAGTAGAACATATTTATCAAACTAACCCAAATGAGGGTTATAGCTCATTTCCCTTTAACTGGGTCCTAGCCATCACACCTCCAAAGTTTACAAACAAAAAACTGTTATCATTCTAGATTTCACCCTTGAGGCAAAGGAGTTATAGACCTACCTCATCCAACTGATATAATGGAATCACCTCTAGGTGTGGGTAGCCTAATGAGTTAGGTGAGTCTCTAGTTTTTGGGCTAGTTCTCCTAATGCATCTTCTAAGCTCAACTACTACCTAACCTACTTGTCTTGTCAATTAAAAGGGATATAAAGGACATGAAATTAAACCCTATACTATAGAAGGTGATGCACCAATAGATTAAATCTCCCCTACTTGATCATTCAACAACACTTATGGACAAAAAAAGGACTGGTTATTAACACACTTTCTCCAAAAAAATCCTATACATCAATGTTTCACATGGAGATCATGTCAAATGCATATAACCTGAGGGTGATAAATGAGAGGTTTGATTCAAGACACTACCAATAAATCTCCACTATTAGCATAATAATTAACATCTTCACAAACCATGTAACCTACATAAGCCAAATCCACTAGCATATAGGTGAGAGACAAGGCCCTGCAAAGGGAGAAAAGATCAACCACTTGTGCAAATCATACAAGCATGAACACACTAGAAGACCAATAGGGAGAAGGTCAAATCAGTCCTTATATTAGTTCAATCAAGGTTGTAAGATATAAATGGGCAAAACTTGATCATACCTAGTAGAAGAATGTATATAATGTATTTTTAAGCCTAATCTATAGAGCAAATAAGAGAGATAGGGAGAAGAGATAACTAAACCTCATCAATGCTACAATACATCTCCATTTTTAGTTTAAAATTATAAAAATATTCCATGAGACACCACCTACTAGCCCTATTCAATGCATTGGTCATGCTTGGTTGATGGTATTCATGAAGGTGTGGCCTAGAAATGTTGTAGTGGAGGCTATTTCGGTCTTTTTTTGACTGCTTCAAGGCATTATCATGTTATAATTTTCCACCACCTCCTTCTTGTTAGTTACAAGGGTAGAATTGTAGTCTAATTGACTTTCATGAAGCATTAAACAACCTACCTCTCCTTTTTACATGTTGACTAAGCCTAAATCTGCCTCATCTTCAATAATGACCAAGAAATGTGCATGTTTTCCTCAATATAGTAGTTAAAATAGAATTTATTTTTCTTCATTCACCCTCTTAGCAACCCTCTACGCTAAGATACATCCTCCTTTAGCTGGCCAAATAGGTCTACTAGGCAACTAGGCCTACTCACTTAGGTGGCTATGAAACTTGAAAACAACCCTAGAAATAGGTTAGTGAGGATTATTTAGAACCAAATAAGCATATTATACCATGAATTATTCCTTTGAGTCAATGCACACTTTCCATATTTGCTTATTTAGGTGATTAGGTCATCTTTCTACTAGAACCTCTAGTTGCATTTCAAGTTCAGGCATGCAAGAGCACTTCCTAGGAAAATTGAGTGTTTTTTATGGACTGAGAGAGTAGAATACATCTCACATCACCCTCCTCAATGATCTACAAGTGTTCACCTATATTTTCACCTTAAATTTACTATGAAACCTTATAAATATAGGGTATTTATTGCACCCATACAGGTGTTCATATGAACTAGTTGTATGTTTAGGAACTTCTCAAAGTTTAAGATGTGTTTCAAGTGTTTTCCAAGATAAACCAAGGCATATAAAACCATCAATTTCACTTTCTTTTTCTATGGGGTCTTTACTAGGTTTTTAGGAGGGTTTGGAGTGATCTACCATCTTAACAACGGTTCATAAAGCATAGGCCCTGGATTTGAAACTTATGGCCATAAATCTTGAGTACATAAACCCCCTCAAATTTCCATAATATTTTTTGGTCCCATGTATCTTTTAAAGAAATATCTTAGCAAAAAATGGTATCTCTTGGGTTGCAAATAGGCATTTTGAGAGTACTCTATAATCTTAATGATTGTTCATATAGGTCAGGGATTTTTAAAAAACTACCAATGCCACTAGAGTGTAGTAAGTGGACATCCTTTCCATCTCTAAAATACATTGGACCACATGAAAAATGGCATGGTCACAATGAGCATAATAAGACCCATATCGAGTTATTTGTCTTCAATGAAGTAGATTAAGAAGGCTTCATACCTTATATAGACTTGTTTCATGATTACCAATGCCTCCTAATGCCTCATAAGGATTTTCATAATACATTTATATGTCCTCCCTTTCTCATCTGATGGCTTATAATGCATAAAATGTGGTTTTCTTAGATTTCTAGGTTTATATCTCTTGTGTCTAGGAAGGCAAAATGGTGACCTACAAGTCTATAAACTTGTAGGTTTATATTTTTCCCTCATTTTATCTTATGAAATGCACTCACTTGGTCATTTTATCTCTGTTAAAACCTTATAAAGGCTTGATACTAGCTTATATATTTGCTTCTTCATTGATATCATCAAGAAAGTCTTCAAACCCCTACCTTTTCATGACTTACCTATAGGTCTAGTTTATGTTTTTGACTATAGGTGAGAGGTGAGTTATTTATTTAATGATAATAGCATGCTAGGATTCTCATGTTATTTTCATAATTCTTTACCTTCTCCTATTCAACACATAGGTGGTGTTCCCTCAGATTTGTAATCATAGCCTTATATGTGCTCGTTTGGAGTCTTAACTAAGTTTGTCACTTAAAAGATATGACATTTATTAACCCATGTTCCTTTAATCTCAAAAGATTATTCATGATCCTCATGACTCTTATTCACTTCATCACCTATATCCTACCTTCCTCAAAAAAAAATTTAAGGTGAATTCAAGCTTCATGTTGACTGTCGTAGCATATTTTGGCTCATGAACCACCTATAACCTTGAAGATGTATCAACCTTGATCTTATCTCTTGAAGGATGGACAATATATGTGCTTTTAATTTCACCACTCTTTCTCTATTCTACCTCCATTTAGGGATTATATTTATTATATGAGGCTTTGATAACCTTTGTATCATTAGGGTCAGCAATTTCCTCTATTATTACTTAGAACTGGGCATATTTCTCAAGAAGTTAAGAACCTATAACTTTAGGAGTTGTGTCAATTTTATTTTCTTGTATGAGATCATACTATAAATTACCTCTTCATTATTTTGACCCCAATTCTCCTTCATGAATGTCAATGACCCTTCAAATAATGATTTGACCCCTTTTTCTATCCTGCGTAGAATTTGACATGTTTCTCAAAGAGATTGAGAACTTAACCTAAATTTGGAGGTTTAGCATGGACCTGCAACTTTCTTGAGGATATCCCATCTTAGGGATAACATGAGGATGATTATGTTTAGGTTTGTGTCACCTTAAAACTCTAACCTTATCTCATTATTATGAAGGGTTTTGACCTTCCAAGCATCAAGGCTTGGGTAACCTTTCATCTTAACATAAAACTATCATGCTTCTTGAGAAGGTTAAGAATATAATTTAATTTTAGAGGTATTCTTATGGATCTACAACCTATTTGGGAGTAAATTGAGACATATCTAAAACTTATTCATGGAGAATTGAACATGCCTAAACCACTTACTCTTCTTCTAAACCCTATTAAACATTATAATTTCTATGGAAAATTCAATGTGAATCTTGAACCCTACCCCTCCTCTTCTCTAAACTTGTACATAGGCTCAATATCTCTTATCTTCACTTGAAACTTCTTTAAATAGATGGATAAGGAGTCTTATGACTCATTTAGTCATCTTATTTGAATTTTTTACAAGTTTATATGCTTCATTCACCCTTTGGACCATACTTATAAAGCATCACCTACCATCATTTTGACCCATTTCTGTGTTAAGTAGGCCTATACACAGTTCTTTGATATAAGACTAATCTTTATTATTTAGAGATATTTTAAAAGGACTTATGAATGTAGATGGTTATGAATGAGAAAATAGATGATGTGAATCCTTTTAAGAGATAAGAAGGCAATGTCAACCTTCTAAGCATCCTGAAAATGCATAGTTATACCCTTTAAACACTATAATGTAGGTAATGTACATACAATCTTCAAAATGAGTTATGAATGCCACTTGAGAGGATAATAAATAAGGTAACTAGATGAATGAGTGGATATTTGGACCTAATGGGTTGTGAAATAATCCACAACAACTTCCTTCATAATCTTAAACCATTCCAATCTTTAAAACCATGCTTTTCTTCTTGAAACCTTTGTAAAACTTAGTATTTCTCATGTCTATAAATGTGACCGTACCACCAAAATCTATGAAAATATCCTCCATAGAGTATGTAAAATTACCTAGGTGTTTCCATGGAAAATTAATGTTTTTTAGATCCATTTTATTTAATTTTACACCCATTGATTTGATGCTAGGGTTTAAGAAGGGTTTAAGAGTGATTAGGACTCTTAACATTTGTTCATAGAGATTACCCCCTTTATCTAGAAATAAATGATACTACCATCAATTGAAATCGACCCCAACATACTTGAATAGGATATGTTCCAATTCACCTTGTCCATACACTTATGATAAAATTAATATGCCATTTGAATTGTCTACAGACTATATGGGAACTTGAGAGGAGTTTGAAAGCATTTATTGACTTGAAATGACCTACACTACCTTGACTTCAATCATTATCACATTGAGGGGGGTGTATGAATGAGGTTTGGTCATTTATGACCACCTTACACCTGTTCTTCACATTTCCAAGACCTTATGTAAGAAAAACTACCCATTAGACAAGTGTAATTCAATGTATTTGTCATCTATTTGACCTCCATATTGACTTCACAAGCTCAATAACACATTAGCCTTGAAATATCCCTTTGAAAACCTTTATTTCAATGTGACATATAAAGCACACCTTATTCAAGGCTTATAATATACAAGGTTAACTTATATGACATGTTTGAGGGGCATTTGATGACCTTATGGGCTAATTGGAGGTTGAAACACTCTAAACAAATAAACTATAGAAGATAACCTTATATATACCACTAGACCTCTTGTCAAGATTCAAAATGACATGGATATCCTCTACTTCATGTTAATAAATACCCTATCACAAGGATTAGCTAAGGCAAGTAGGAATACCATGAGAACTAAAAACCTTAATTTCTCCAAATACCTTAATTTTAGTTAAAATACCTTAATTTCATTAAATGTGATATAGACCACTAATATGCTTCAAAAGACACTTGAAACCCTTCCACTCACCCAAGAAAAACTTGTGAAGACCTAATACATCATCCAATGACTCATAACATACTACCACATGAGGATTTCTCAAGTGACCCCTAATACATATAATGAAACCTTAAATAATGTTAATAATGTTTAATTGATCATTTGAAGACCATGGCAAGATTTAGGTAACCTTATATAAGCTTAAAGGGGTCTCATGAGAAAGTTTAGAAATATAGGGGTTGATATTTATCCTAGGAGGACAAATTATCAACATTTTTAGTCACTCATAGGGGTTTACCTACCTATTAGTCAAGAGAAATAGCTATCTCATCCTTTGGAAAAGGACTCACACATGACAATCATAACTTGAGATGACCACTCTACTTGGGATGACAATTGGACTTATCACCATACAAGGATTTAGGGACTGGAAACAACTTCACCACCCACATAAATAAGGGCAACACACCAGGTAATTAAGAAGTAAACACACCACACTTGTGCTGAAAAACACTTATTGGAAATAAGATAAGAACAACTTATTACAAATAAATAACCTGAACATGTATTCTTCCTCCTGGATCAAAGGGAAACTCCTTATATCCTTTACTCTATGAGATGAAAAATAGAATGAGGCAAGTTTCCTTTTAGACTTTGGTTTTGTTGTCTTCATCCTCTTCTTAAATTTTAATCCTTTTGGCATACCCTCAAATGAAGTAATAACTACAAACTAGTCACCTATGAGGATGAACTCATATTGTGGCTTAAGATCCTTCTCATGATTCTCTTTAACTGCAACCTAAAAAAAATACTCTATCTAAGCATGCTTATTAAGTCTCCATAGCATCTTGGGTGACATCATACTTCCTATCATCTAATGCAAGCTCATCAAGTTCTTTAAGGAGATTTGCATGCTCACTCCAAGCTACATCATTGTCCTCAATATGTATGTCTTGACCAACCTCTTCATGTTTATGATCTTCAATAGGAAGTGTGCCTTTACAAAGATATTCAACCTCTTAAAGTAACTCAATGTAATGCTACAATCATTTTTTATCTTTTATTTTTAATCAATTTGAATTAGACAAACCTAAATAACATCTTCCTCTATGAAGCATGAAAGCTCCATTAGGTATGAAACCATATGTAATTCATCAATCAAACCATGGTTGTTTTGAGTAGCTTCCTCTTCATCAAGCTTATGTTCATGAGACTAAATTTCTTCATTTTGATCATCATTTTTAATGAAACAAGGGAGTTCATATAGAGAGATTAATTTATCTTGGCCACTAAAAGTACTTTAAGGACTATCCAACTATACATTTATTGTATCCATCACTTGGATATATTCATTGTAAACCTCCTGAGTTACATTTGTAACTGCTACTAGACCTTGCTTGACATAAATTACCACTTCACCAAGTTTATCTTCTTGTAAGTCTAGTTCTTACATCTAAATGGCACAAATATTAGGTAGTTTGTAACTAAGGCAATTGGTCTAAAAAGGCTTCCATGTGTCCATGCCTTCATCACCTTCTCTTGACAAGCCCTCTTCACTTGAATATTCCTCATCTGCTCTCCATATAACAAGTCCTTCAAAGAAGGAGATGGTGGGAGGGCAAGAATGTCTAACTGGTGGAGTAGGAACATAAGGATTTATGGTTTGATTTTGAGTGAATTTAGGGGGTGAAGAGGCACTCTAAAAACTTGGGAACTTCCTAGGCTTGTTGTTCACAACCTCTTTCTCTCCTTTCATATCTTGACATCCATGGATAATTTGATCTTGAGGAAGAGGTGAGGCAATTTTAAAGATTGGGAATTTATTGGTTTATACTAACAACCTTATTTTCTCCTTGGTTTTGACTTGACATGGGAGGAGTGGCTGAAGAAGGTTGACATAGGATAGTGAGAGGCTCATAGGACTGGTTGTATTGAGCTTACTGCTCCTTCAAGGATAATAACTCACTACCAATGATTTGAATCATGATTTTATCTCATTCCACTCATTGGATGAACTAGGTGTAGGTTGAAAGGGTGGTTGGGGAGGGAAGGAGGGATAGTTCTCTTGAGAGCAAGCCTACCAAGGAGGTTGATAATAAGGTTGATCATGTAGATAACTAAATTTATGTGGAGAATAATAAGAATCATTGTAGGATGGATATAGCTCATCATAGGGCTGGTATGGGTAATGATATTGCTGATAAAGAGGTTTATAATAGAAATTTCCTTCATATCCAACCATTAAACATCATGAGGTAAATAAATAATAAGATGAAATATCCACATAGGTTATTCTTACCCTTGGGTGAAGACATTGTGATGACCTTTAGCATGAAACTTGAGTGATAATCTACCACCAGAATGTTTGAGACTCCTTGAGGTCACCAAATGTTAAGAGTAAGTGATCCAACCTCCTTTAATTTTGGTCCCTCTAGGCATGCCAGGAACTATTATCAATCTTGATTACACCTTTAAGGTAAAGGATTTTCAGACCTACCTCATCTAGCTGATATAATGAAATCACCTCTAGGTGTGGATAGCCTAATGAGTGAGGTGAGTCTCTAATTTTGGGGTTAGCTCCCTTGATGCATCTTCTAATATTAAATACTACCTAAATTACTTGTCTTTCCAAATAAAATGGATATAAGGGACATAAAATCAAACCCTATACTACAAGAGGTGATATACCAATAGATTATATCTCCCATACTTGATTATTCAACAACACTTATGGATAAAATAAGGACTAGTTACTAACACACTTTCTCCAAAAGACTCCTACACATCAATGTTTCACATGGAGTCCATGTCAAATGCATATAACCTAAAGGTAATGAATGAGAGGTCTAATTTAAGACACTACCAATCAATCTCCACTATTAACATAAGCATTAACATCTTCACACACCATGTAACCTATATAAGACAAATCCACTAGTATCTGGGTGAGAGAAAAGAAATTGAAAAGAGAGAAAATATAAACCACTTATGCAAATTAGACAAAAATGAAAACACTAGAAGACTAGAAAGGAGAAGGTTGAATTAGTCCTTATATTAATTCTAGGTTGTAAGATACAAATGGGCAAAACTTTCTCATACATAGCAAAGGGATGTAGACAATGGATTTCTAATCCCAATTTATAGAAAAAGATGAGAGAGGGATGAGTGAGAACTAAATATCATCAATTTTGTAATACATCTCCATTTTTAGTTTCAAATCAGAAAAATAGTCCATGAGATACCACCTTCTAACCCTCTTCAATGCATTGGTCATGCTTGGTTGATGGTCTTCATGAAGGTGTGACATATAAATGTAGTGGAGGCTATTTTAGTCTTTTTTTACCTCTTCAAGGCATTATCATGCTAGAATTTTCCACCACCTCCTTCTTGTTAGTTAAAAGGGTATAATTGTAGTCTAATTGACTTTCATGAAGCATTAAACAACCTACCTCTCCCTTTTACATGTTGACTAGGCCTAAAACTACCTCATCTTCCATAATGACCATGAAATGTGCATTCTTTCCTTAATATATAATTTATAATATAATTTATGTCTCTTCATTCAACCTATTAGCAACCCTCTATGCCAAGAGACATCCTCCTTTAGTTGGCCAAATAGGTCTACTAGGCAACTAGGCCTAGTCACTTCATATTAGTCACTTAGATGGATATAAACCTTTCATATAACCATATAAATAGGTTAATGAGAATGATTTAGGACTAAATAAGCATCTTATACCATGAATTTATCCTTTAAGGCAATTCACACCTGTCATTTTTTGCTCATTTAGGTGACCAGGTCATCTTTCTACTAACACCTCTAGGTTGCCTTTTAAGTTCAAGCCCACAAGAGCACTTCCCAAGGAAATTGAGTGCGGTTTATGCCTAAGAGAGTATAATACATCTCACATCATCCTCTTTAATTATCTAAAAGTGTTCACCTATCTTTACACCTTGAATTTAGCATGAAACCTTACAAAAATATGGTATTTTATACATCTATATAGGTGTCCATATAAAATATTTGTATGACCAGGATCTTCTTAGAGTATAATGTGTTTCTAGTGTTTTTCAAGCTAAACCAAGGCATATTAACCCATAAATTTCACTTTATTGCCTATCAAGTCTTTACCAATGTTTTAGGAGGGTTTGGAGTGGCCTACCATCTTAATGATGGTTCATAAAGTACAAGACCTAGATTTTAAACCTAAGGACATGAATATTTAGTGACTATACCCCCTCAAGTTTACCTAATAGATCTTAGTCCCATGCATATTTTCAAGAAAGATTTGAGCAGAAAATGGTATCTTTCAAGATGCAAATAGGCATTTTGGGAGTGTTATATGATCTTAATGATTGTTCATACAGGTCAAGGCTTAAACCAACTCCCAATTCCACTATATTTTATTATTGGTACCTCATTTCAACCTCTAAAAATTGTTTTCCCCCATGTAAAATGACATGGTCACATTGAGTGCAATAAGACCTATTTTGGGTTACTTGCCTTTAATGAAGTAGAGCAAGAAGGCTTCAAACCACCTGTAGACCTTATTCATGGTTTATAATACTTCATCATGATCTAAAAAATACATTCGGATGTCATCCCTTTCTCATATTATATATTTCAAGGCACACAATATGGTATTGTTAGAGCTCTACATCTCTTGTGTCTAGGAAGGCAAAATGGTGACCTATATGTCTCCAAACCTGTAGGTCTACATTTTCCCCCTATTTTGGCTTATGAAACACACTCCCTTGGTCATTTTAGATTTGAGACAAAATTTTAAATGCTTGAGACTAGCTGTGATGGTTGCTTCTTTATTGAGATCATCAAGAAAGTCTTCAAACCCCATGCCTTTTCATGACTTGTTTGTAGGTGTAATTTGTGTTTTTGACTATAGGTGAGAGTTGATTTATTTATTTAATATTTATTCAATTAGTTATTAAATGATAATATCATGTTAGGCTTATCATGTTATTTTTAAAATTGTGTACCTTCTCTTAATCAACACATAATTGGTGTTCCCTTAATTTTGCAATCATAGCCTTGCATGTGCTCATTTTGAGTCTTGACTGAGTTTTTGACTTGAATGATATGACCTTTATTGATCCTTGTTCCTTCAATATCCAATTATTCTTCATTATCCTCATGACTCCATTATGCTTCAGTACCTCTATCTTACTTTCCTCAAACAAATTTTTAAGGTGAATTCAAGCTTCATGTTGATTGTCTTACCATATTTTGGCTCAAGAACCACTTATAACCTTCAAGATGTATCAACCTTGTTTTTCTCTCTTGAAGGATGGCCACAATATGTGCCTATCGTTTCACCACTCTTTCCCTATTATGCCTCCATGTATGGCTTATATTTCTCATGTAAGTCTTTGATATCCTTTGTAGCATTAGGCTTTAATAATTTCTTCCATTATTACTTATAACTGGGCATATTTCTCAACAACTTAAGAACCTGTAGCTTTAGGAGTTGTGTCAATTTTATTTTTTTATATGAGGTCATACTATAAATTGCCTCTTCATTATTTTTATCCCAATTATCATTCATGAATGTTAATGATCCCTCAAATAAGGCTTTGATCCCTTTTTATATCATGTTCATAATTTGAGATGTTTTTCAAGGAGAATGAGAACTTGACCTAAAGTTTGAATCTTACCATGGACTTGCAACTTTATTGAGGATATCCCATCTCAGGGATAGCATGAGAATGATTATGTTTAGGTGATTTTCAGCTTACCACTCTGCCCTTATCTCATTCTTATGAAGGCTTTTTAACTTCCAAGCATCAAGGCTTGGGTAATATTTAATCTTAACACAAAACTATCATACTTCTTGAGAAGGTTAAGAATCTAATTTAATTTTGGAAGCATTATTATGGATCTATATCCTCTACTCTTCTTCCAAACCCTCTTATTACCCAAATATAGGTGATCATGTCTATATAGGTGATCATACCACCAAAATGTATGTAAATATCCTCCATGGAGTGTGTAAAATGACCCATGTGTTTTCATCATCGCACAATTATACCCTTCAAACCGTATTATGTAGGTGACTTTTTGTGTTTTGGAGCCATTTCCTTTGTTTTTACACCCATTGAGTTGATGTTAGGGTTTAAGAGTGACTAAGACTCTTAATATTTATTTATAGAGATTATCACCTTTATCTAAAAACAAATGATACTACCAAAAAGTGAAATCACCCCCATAACATCCCTTAAGAGTATTTTCTCCCATGCATGTTTTCCATAAACTTATGAGCAAATGAATATGCCATTTAAACTGTCTATAGACTATATGGGAACTCGAGAGGAGTTTGAAATTATTTCTTGACTTGAAATGACATACACTACCTTGAATTCAACCATGATGGTGTTAAGGGGGATGTATTAATTACGTGTGGTCATTTATGACCACATTACACCTATTCTTCATGTTTTCAAGACCTTATTCTTCGTAAGGCAAGCAGGAATACCATGAGAAGAAGAAACCTTAATTTCTCTAAATACCTTAATTTCTACTAAAATCTTTTTAAGACTCAAAATAACTTGGTAATCCCATAAATCATGCTAACAAAACCCCTATCATAAGGAGCAAGTAAGGCAAGCAGGAATACCATGCGAAGAAGAAACCTTACTTTAACTTATTAAAACATGATATAGACCACTTCTAGGCTTCAAAAAACACTTGAGATCATTCCACTCACCCAAGAACAACTCATGCATACATAATAGATCATCCAATGACTCATAACATGCTACCACATGAGGATTTCTCAAGTAACCCCTAGTACATATAATGAAACCTTAAATAATGATAATAAGGTTTAATTTACCTTTTGAAGAGCATGAAAATATTTAGGTAACCTTATACGAGCTTGAAGGGGTCTCATCATAAAGTTTAGAAATATAGGGGTTGATATTTAGCCTAGGAGTCCAAATTATCAACACAAACCAATCCTCCCTAAAAAGGTTCCCAATGTAATATACCAATGGCTAAGATAAATAAAAAATTCAAAAGTTAAATAAACCCCTTGATGATGATAATATACCTTCACAAGAGGTAATATCCTTGATGCATGTTGTGGGTGTTTTACAATAACAAGTACACCATCTCACATTGGAAATTAAAGCATACCATTCATTGGTGGGTTTCAATTCCATCCATAATAATCCCATCATGTTTAGGATTTTCAATGTAACATTACCATAAAAACTATAAATACTAGATTTTCCAAAGTTTGATGGACATGGAAATCCATACTTGCATATCTAATCTTGTAATAAAGATATGACACATGTTACTAGTAGTTTGACTCTTTTACAACTATTTCCTAGGAGTTTAGAGGGTTCAACAATAGAGTGTTTTCATCATTCACTCCTTAGTGTTTCACTACACACATGTGATGAGTTATAAGAGTTCTTTCTCTTGCATTATATTCAAAACAAGGTAGCTCGAGTTACATGTGAGAGCTTACCTTCACTACAGTAGGGCCAATCAGAAATAGTAAATGAATACATTCTAAGATTCAAAACATGTAGCATCAGTTGATCTACTAGAGAATATATTTAGAGGTACAATACATTTTTAATATAGGCCTCATTCTTCCTATTTAATATAAATTTCTATGTGAGACATCACAATCATTCAGACATCTATGTTATATATCTCTAAGATTAGAGAAAAATTTGGGACTAGTGGTTAAACATTCAAAGGTATATTTGGATGTAGGTTTTTTAGAGCCCAATTCATCTAACATGGTAAAATAACCTACTCCACTTCTAATTAAGAAACAAATGAAACAAAAAAAACTAATAAAGATACTTAATAAGGGAAAAGAGCCACTTCACAGAGCGCCTCCTATAGGGAGTAGAGCACATGACACACATAGAAGGGTTATATAAATTTTAAATAAGGATAGGCATTATGACGTCTTTATTACATTATTATATAAGAAGATTATCACACTCCCTCTTATTAATCATCATCCAACACACCAATTTCATATTGTAAAAAATAATCCATATTGTGATTTTCATAAGATAAATAGAGATTCAAATGATCATTGCTATACACTCAAAGCCCACATTGACTAGTATATCAGTCAAGGCATTATAACATTCACACAAGGGGCACCAATATCTTAGTCTCCACAATCTCCTAGATCACACTCCTCTATGATAGAGTTATCCCAGGATGTTAGAGCCATTGGTTACTCATCATATGATCCATGTGGTTTCTAGGAGACCTATTTATGATCAATCTCATGCACCATAGATTTAACAGAGATGGAAGCTAGTCCATAGAGATAAGGGAACATCATAAATTTTCATACCAATAAAGATATTTGGAAAAAACTAAAGAGATTAGAACACAACATTAATTCACACACCTATTAATATATTTAGAAATAACTATAGAGATCATCACACAACATCAATTTACACACCTATCAAGATATTTTGAAATAACTATAAAGATCAGAGCATAGCATCAATTTTCACACCTATCAATATATTTGGAAAAAATATAAGGATCAAAATATAACCTTATTTTGACCACTAATAAATATATTTACAAGAGATCACAAACATCAAAACATAGTCTAGTAGCCAATCAAGATATTTTATAGAGATCACAAAGATCAGAGTACAATTTTAGCACACCTACCAATCAATCTCTTTGTTACAATCTACAAATTTAGCCACTAGTATTTTATCACATGAAGTTTCAATTTTAATGTCTACTTCTACACTGACACAACATGCACATTATGGTTACTGGTTCACCATGCCATCTAGGTTTAGATAGTACATACCATAGTGACATGATCTACACACATATATCTTATGAAACACCTGTAAAAACTATACCAATAAGTAACATTCCTATTCTACTACACATATATACCTAAACATTTTTAAATAGATAAATATTCATTACCTCTACTTAGATAAATACCATATACCAATATCACCATTCATATAAACATACATAATATAACCATATCTAGATACCAATATATGTAGTGCTAATATAACAATGAACATCCATATGTATAACTCAAAATATAACTTCAATACAAATATAGTATATCACTTGATAATAGAAACATGGTCATTAAGACTAGCCCCCTCACTCTCACTCTCAAACATATCCATGTTATAACTAGAGGCTCCACTCTCCCTTCATTACCTTGATCGATGAATGCATCTACTCTCTCTCTCTCTCTCTATCTCATAATACATACCCATCTCATCCATATACTCTACATACTCTCATTGTATATGTATGTATTCATCCACTATCCAACTATTGACCCATCTAGAGCATTGAGTATGAACATGATCTGTCTATGTAGCTCCATGCATACCTTGTCTCTATTTGAGTCACTCATCTATATGCCATAATAGTTATAAAAATTTGATCAAACAAATGGGAATGAACACCAATAACATTAGTGGCCCTATCTACTAATCCATCTTCCATAACATCATTAGGGATATGCCATGTCAATATGTGGAGCACAAACTTGATTGTAGTCTCTTAGTACTCATCATCACCTAGCACTACACATACCCACACAATACATAAAATTCCTAACCAAGTAAATGAGTAACCAAATATAAATAATGTAAAAACATACAATAACAACTTACCATCAACAACCATAAGGGGCTCCACATCCAATACATCCTCTATAATAATCCCACCTCCTAGAAATAGAGGTTCCCAGTACCTATGATTTGTCTACCAGGATGTATAGGCATCAATGAATCCTATGCCATCTACATCTAGTATGTCAATTACAAAATCCCACTCCATCAAAGAAATAGGGGCTAACTCAGCATCTGATAGGGTAGGCCTACTACCTGGCCTTGCAAGAGCTTGAGAACTCCTCAACCAAACCACTAATACTATGGGTACATATTGAATCATAATGAACTTTTGTGTAACCCACTCATGCACATTGACCCAATAGTCATGAAACTATAAGATCACTCAAATTTGTCTAAGTTGAGGACCATCCTTAGGCCATCCCTCATAGCTCTTGTAGGGCCTCTAGATAATGTCGCCAAATATCAAATTGTCTATCACATGTTGACACTACGTTGTGATCTTCCTAGGCACACAAACCATTCCAGTCCACCTCTATATAAATGACTATGGGTGGTCTCCATCCTCATATAAAGGAAACACTATCCTACTCACTTTTATGTGTTCATATGCCCAATAGTGTAATAATGTAGATGACCTAATAACTCCAACACACATCTCCTACATAAAATAAGATAAATCCTAGTATAGGTTGGTTAGTATTATTTGACCCCATGAATATATGGTACCATTATCCTCTATATCCTAAAATATCTCATGCATACTATATAATATCTATACCCCACTCTTGTCTACAACCATAAATGAATATAATAAAATAGATAGGAACTTTCACAATCATGTAACATCGATAGTGACAATTAGTGTCAATAATATATCATTTTGGATCCATATATGAGGATTCCTTATAGCCATAATAAATATCTAGAAGCCCACTATATATCTCGATCACCTATATCCTCTTATAATATGGCTCTCTACCCATATATAGGTAGTTGAAAGATCCTATACATATCCTTTAGGGCAATGGGCATCTCCCCATTAGGTAACCATAAAGTGTAGGTATCTACATCCCATATCTTGCATAGTACATTCATCATGTGTGTATCCCAGGGTATTAGTTCTAGGAATGCCACATGTCTCATACCCACTCTTTTAATCATGACCATCTTAGCATGTATTAGGGGTAGACCCAATAGGGTCTCTGTCATTCGATGAATCTAAAAATCTCTCATACGTGCATCAACCTATAAAAGTATAACTAAATATAGCATCAACAACACAAATTATAAAACTAATAGATAAAAACAAGCATCAAAAAATAGTCAGTAACAATAAGCATTACAAATTAGGCCCACTAGACACTAGAATTACATACAAGATAGTATCACTAGACAGTAGCACCAAATCCTAGACACTAGCACCAGGTCTTGAACAATAGCACCCATTTCAGGATAAGAGTGCCACTTTTCTAAAAGAGGCCCTAAAACTATTGGATTTTCAATAAAAATAGTAAAAATTCATTATAAATGACAATAATAGGAAATATTATGGGCTTCTTACCAAGGTAACCTCCTCCTCGGCCTGGATCTGTGCCTCTACCTCCTCATATCGGGTCAAGTGGCTCCTAATCTACTTGACATATTTTTTAGCTCAGATAAATAATTACTCTCAACTCAAATGCTTCAAATGAATTGAAAAACTAATAAAATAATCTATTTAAGTGACATTTATCAAATGCTACCTTATTAAGGTTGACCTTGTGTGCTAATTTCACTAACTAATACCAGTTTCTTGCCAACACAATATCTTGAGAACCATAACTCTGATTTATGAACTATTTCTTGCACGTGGGATTTGAAATCAAAGTGCTTCACCATATATTTTCTAAACCAATATTTTAATCAATTTTAACTCTACAAAATGACAAAAATAATATTTAGATAATGAACTCAATATAGATAAAATATTTATCACATTACCAATTTCAATCCTATTTAATTCTCTGTCCAAGAAGTGGGATAAGTCCAGAACACATCCATATAGGTAAGTACAGGTACACATTCTTCTTTTTATTTTATTTTATTATTCTTATTTCATTATATTTAATAGAATAAAAGGGGGGATATATGTAAACACCCTAATTTATTCAAGGAACCACAAGTACTATGTATTTTGTTGATCTTCCAAATTAAGGTCTTAATGATGAATATAATACTTATTCACATGGTTATTTTGAGTCTTTTGATCTTTTTTGTCTTATTTTCCCTATTTGTTGTAACCTCAGTGATCTTAAGTCACCTCCTCCTAGTCACAAGGGCCCCTAGCCTACCTTTCTTGGTGTTATCTCTATTTTTAGATCTAAAGACATTATCACCATTTTCAAGATAGTAGCACCATGTGGTGCTAGTGTCCAATTATGGCTCTAGTGTTCGATGGTCATTTTTTATAAATTATTGGCTGGTGAACAAGGTTTTATATTCAAACAAAATTTCCTTATATATAAATAAAATCATGAGGGATTTTACATCTAGAACTTACTATTTTAACACATAATTACATAAAATCAGTTAATAGTATAGTTTAATACTCTACATACTACTCAACTATCACATCTATACATTACATGCTTGATAAAAAAAGGGTCTAAGTGACAATTCATTCTATCATACCATGCAAGTTGATTATGCACATTCCCTGAGGGGCAACTACATGTTATCTAATATACATAGCATTGGGGTTAATGTAGGCTATAATTAGGATGACATGGGTTCTACTCCATGCAATCATAACATCCCACAACCCAATTTTCACATTCCTTTTTTCAATTGATCTGATTGTTGTTTTATGTATGTAGGTAGTCATTAGGTTTTTTCAAGATATTTAGCTAAAAAAATGACACAAGTGAGCTCCCAAATAACATAAAACCACCTATAGGATCCCTAAAACCTCTCATAGCTTCCCTAAAATTTTTAGACAATTACTATAGGAGGGAAAATAACACCATAATTAGACACTAGCACCACATGACACTACTATCTTGATGTTGATGATACTATCTAAGACTAGATTTAAACCATAGTCATAGAACAGAAGGTGTCTGCCTATTTCTCCAACCTATTTCAACTCCCTGATCCATAAAAAGACCTATTTTATTCTAGATAAGTACTCTTTCTCTCTATACTTTCTATTTTTGGAAAGGTTTGTCAAATCAATTATTTATAATTTTCATTTCAAATTATTTTTATACTCAACCCTTTAACAATATAGGATTCACATTCCCTAAGTCCTAAAAGGTTAAAAAATTATACATATTTTACATGCATACTTATCATGGTATTTTTTGAGTGGGTGTGATGTAAGATATATAGACTATATATGATTATGGAATTTTAGATTTTATGAGGCTATTTTATTGTACACACCCTAAGTATCATGATAACATTTGTGTTATTCCTACCTAAGGGGCATATCTATACATTGAAATGGTGGTATATTTCTTTCTTTCCATTTATCATATCAATCTATTTACATAGATTATATCATATATTTTTAGTACTTAAATGTTGTGTGTTACATGAATATCTACATTTCATGGTTACATTATGACATTTACATTTTAAATTATGTGCATGACTATATTTGGTAAATTTATTGCATGTGCATTTTTTTGTGTTTTTTCAAATGTTATATTATCTAGTCCTTTTTCTCAGAGAATCCTCAAGTTGTCATGTCATTGTCCTATCATCATGTCTTGTGATTAATATGTCTTTGTATGATGATTTCCTATATGTAACTACATAATTTTGTATGATTTATGTGATATAATATGTGATATTATATGATTCTTTACATGATTCATATCATGCCTATACTGTGTTTGTTGTAATGGTATTTACCATGTGCATTATTATTTGTGCTATTACTATGATCGTTGTTATGTTTCCATAATTTTTATCATTCATGTATGGGGGCATGTTATTCTTGTTTATTTTCTCATTACTTTATGTAGGCCTATTATGGGCATGATTATGACATTTGGGACACGTTATTTGTCAAAAATTTCATTTCCAATTAGGTAAATTATAACCTTATCCATCCCATTGAGTTTATTTCCATGATATATATCTATCACATATGGAGAATTAAAATATCATTTCCACCTTCCTAACTCATCTTCATATGTCGAAGCACATATCTATTGATATTTTCACAATGTTATCATTATTATGGGATGGAATTTGGAAATATTATTTATCTATCTAACTATTGAGTTTTACATGATAATATTTTATGATGGTTACATGTGTTTAATATGATTTTTCAAATAATTTTACATGTTGATATTTTTTAGTGGTTACAAGGATTTTCAAAGCTTTAGTTATATAATGTAATGATGCATGATGCTTATAGATATTTATTTTAATATGAGTGATTATATGAATATTATTTTTAGTCATTCACCTTAATATGGGGGCATATATCTTTAAATTTAAATATATTCACGTTTGAAAAAAAACATTTTGAATTAAATGAGAGGACTAGAAAGGGGCTAAATATCTTACTTAATTGATCATGAAGTGAAGTGAGTTTTCAAACTCCTTTAGAAGAACTAGCTATGTCTAGGAATGGTCTAAAAATTTGTAGTTATAAAAATAATAATAAACATAATGAATGAAATGAGGTTTTTTTTTTCAAGTTAAGATAGATTGGTTCACATACAAATGGATGTATTTGACCTTATGTTTTTTGTTTTTATTCGAGTGTGACATACATTCACACATCCACATGATATCTCTTACACACCATTACCATATTAATTTAGGCATTGCACATATAATTAAAAAAAAACATTATGCATAATCAAGGGTCTCTCATTATTGCCTCGTGAAAAAAATACAATTTTGTAGCATCCTCTCTCCACCACCAACCTAGGAGATGCATAATCAATGTCTACTAAATAGGCAATTAATTTTGCAATAAAATAACTAATTGTTTATTTTGATCCACTCAAAATAGCTTGAAGTACCTAAATAGGTGCACACCAAATATTTTCTATGCACACAAAAATCCAACAATTATAGCAACCTCCAAATGAAGCTTAACTCCATGAGTAGGTGTGAACATGACTAAGATAAAATTGGTTTACAAAGAACTCAAACCACTAACCAAAGTGAACACAACCACTCCAACACCCTTCCTTAAGTGTATAATAGGGAGTGAGAAAAGATAAATCAAAGAGATTGATGGGCCCCAACAACTAGGCTTGCTCAAGTACCTATGTGCAATAGAATAGTGAAATACAAAGTGTCTATATGATAACCAATCCATCTTACCAGATTTCATGGATGTTGAGTCTCTATAAGCACCAAGTCAAATAGGAATTGGTACTTTATACAAGTCTCACCCAGTAAAAAAAATAATCATAAAACAAGGGGAAAAAGTCACCATGGATGAAATGTATCACCATAAGGTACTAAAAAAATAGTAGAAACCAAAACAAAAGAGGAGAAGAGAAATTATGCTACAAGGCATCCCAATAATCATGAATCAAAAGCTCAACATAATGATGTAGTAGGTGAACATGATGGAATGAATCCCATCAAACAAAAGTGCACTCAAATAGCTAGCTCTAATAGAAAATGTGGTGTGCTAAGAGATAAAAAGGAGCACAATACCTAAAGTTTATGTACACACACCCCCAAAAATGTTTAAATGGGTGTAGTTTACTCAAAAAAAAAATGAGTGGGATAATCACACTAATGAAACACTAAAATACTGACATTGATCTTCAGTATACTGGTTATTCTTTAGAAGGAGAATAAGCTCCACTGAAAATATGAAAGAGACTATCAACATCAAAGATAAAAATACAAAATATCCCAAGATGATGCACCTAGTGGTGATGTGATAGTCATTCAGATTAATAATATATTGCTCAACATAGAGCATACACACATGAAGTAAAAAATTTCATGACTCTTGGTGTGACTACAAAGTAGGACCCATCTAACAAACAATATCACCAAGTGATGTAAGAAACTACATATGTTATCAAAGATGCCACCTATGAAGTGAGAGATGCATGCTCCAAAAAAAATCTATATAAAAAGGATCTAAAATAATATAGGATCATTATAAAGTAAGAGTACCAATGTGTGGTCAAAGAAGCTAAGTAGTGGAGGAACTATGTTTATAGTCCCTTCACCAAGAATGTTATCGATGCCACTAAGAATGATAAAAGATCTACCCTAAATAAACACAAATGGTGGATGAATATCCTTGTATATGATTGGGTTAAAAGTCCATAATATAATAATGTGATGTAACATCTAGATAAGTGTCATGTTTATCATGTTTGGCCACTATAATCTTAAGTTTCTTAGGCATGAGTGAAGGTGTAGAAGATCTCATATGTAGCTCACTATCTTCATGAAGAGTGGAGTGAACAAATGATGGATCTCTATCAAAATATCCCAATGAAACATATACACCATAACAAATTCCATGCCAAAAAATTCATGTAGTAGACTATATAGGGGTATAAATACCATGTAGATGCTTAATAATGTCCATAGGTATGATTCTCAAAAAATGCAAACATATATGCATGTGGAACTATATTAGGATGTGTAGAAGGTGAAACAATAGTAGGCCCATAAGTATCATCTACAACAAGAGGATAAATTGGAACAATGGTTGCTCTGGATCTAGTATATCACATTGTAAAATTGCATCAAGTGGATGCCTAACAGATTCAGTAACATTACATGATGGACTAGGAATAGGGGCATGAATGTCTAACATATCAATCTGATGTTGTATACTGATTAATTTATTTTATAAGGATCATGTGATGACATATTTTCCATGAATCAAAGAGTGAAAAAATGAATTATAATTCTTTATTTTCTTGTGTGGTTCCTGAAATGCTAGGAAGAGGCCATGGGATCAATAGGTTACTCAAGGTCTAGCATAGTACTATCAATAATCAAACCATAATCAAGAATAGGATAAAAAATAATAGAATTATAATGTGCATCAGTATGTGGAGGAGTTTTAAATACCTCATCCAATTGACCACCAATAAATAAATTTATAGCATGAGTAGTAGGAAGAGGTGAAAATGTTTCATCCTCAAGAAACATGTCCTCAATAATAATGGAAAGAGGATAATAACTAATATAAGGAGGAGATGCCAAATGTTTATTATTAAAATAACCATCAAGAATTACATCCTTAAAAATATGAGAATACAATAAAGGAACATCAATAATGTCACCAATAAAAAATCCTCACTATGAGAAGGAGGAGAAGGAAGAGGAACAATTAAAGGTGAAGTGACCTCCTCAAAGAATGTTGAATTAACATCCTAGGCTTCCTTATGTGATGTGGCATGTACAATGTGAGAATTTAAAGTATCTAAAACATGTAGGTGAATGAAAAAAAGTGCCTCATTTTTTAAGGATGAAAGCCATGTAATATCTTCATCATCTATAAAGTTAGGAAATTCACCAAGCATAACTCTCCATAAGCCTTTCATCTACAATTACAT
This sequence comes from Torreya grandis, assembly GCA_037957365.1. Taxonomy (NCBI): domain Eukaryota; kingdom Viridiplantae; phylum Streptophyta; class Pinopsida; order Cupressales; family Taxaceae; genus Torreya; species Torreya grandis. Next base: position 1,169,247 of record JARHVA010000418.1, read on the forward strand.
CTACATTTTGGATTATCATGTGATGTATTTTGAGTAAATAAGGGGTTAAAACATATAGGAACCTGTACTTGAAGATAATAAAACTAATTATGACAAATATAGATAAATAACAACATTAAATGAACCCCTAAAATGGATATCATTTACCACTAAAAATACATCTGTGAGTATAAAAAGTGGAAAAAAAGAGATCGTGCACATTCAAAATGGGAAATAAGACTCAAACAAAACACATCCATGTATAAATCACACAAAAACAAATGAATTTTTTTATTAAGGGATATTACCACCTACTAGGATGGACCTCACCCTCCATAGTTAACTAGCGAGAGTGAATGAGTGTGAGTGTCAAAAGGCACTCAAAATACGACTCGTAACAAAATGATATTTTTACCCAAAAACAAATAAATAATTGACAATATCATTTGAGAATTTCACCCTTTACAATAATGTTGTAGCACATTTAAAAAAATGCACTCCCTTGAAATATATTATCCCCCACACTAAAGTATTACACCAATTTAATAATTAACCCCTTTTACAAATGTGCCACCACTCAAACAAATTTTAAATAAAATAATATGGCCACCCTACATAAATTTAAACTCAAAAAAATCACCACATTTAGAGGATTTTGACTCGAATCCCTAACCACCTATTGGAGAAAGTTTTAAAAAACCTTCAAAAAAAACTTTGGCTTTTGAAAAAATAAATAAATAGCACCTTTGAATTGGTTAGTCATGTGATTTATAGTAGAGGTGGAGGAAACTTAGTGAAGAATAGGTGTTTGACTGATGGTTGGTGAGGGGAGAGCTAGATGAGCTAAGGGTGGTATATAGTTATTCAAAATATAGCTGACAAGTGGTAGGGGTAGTGCATGGGCTAAGGATAGAGTAACCGATGTCAAAATTTGTTAGGTGAGGCTGCAACAAATAAAATTTCTCCATTTTTAAGGAAGAATAAATCTTAATATAAGGCTTTGTGATACCAAACCTAAGAGATAAAAAATAACTCCACCCTTGTAAGGAAAAAGATGATCAACAACCAATTCAAGCACATGATAGGTCAAGACATAGTTACATGTTCAATGCCATTGTGGACTAGGTTGAGGCAGTTAGTGTAAAGTAATTGATATGGGATGGATGGTAGAAGAATTCCAAGCTCAAATAATATAAACCATATAGATCAGAACCTTGTCAAATACATATGGTGATTTGATGTCAATGAAATTTCTAATGCAAGTCTAATCCAATGTGATATGTTGAATTATGTGGATGTAGGTATGACATTAAAGGTAATTTATAAAATTTAATTCCTTAATTGTAATCATAGTATTTAAATGTTAAATGCATGGATGGTGTGGAGCTAATGATGCTATAAGGTTTGAAATTTAAAATAAATAATATCTAAGTCTCCACCAAGCAAGGGTCTAATGTAGCTCTAGATCCAAGAGGTTAAAAGTAGTAAGAAAATTGTAAAGGATCTAGGTCAGTGCCATAGTAAAATTTTTAGGATCTAAGTGATTTTGTATGACTCATTTAGAGCCTCAAGCAAGGTTACAAACTCAACCAAAAATTTTCACTAATAGCCATAACAATTTATAAGCCTACACATATTAGTGAATAATTTTGAAGAAGATATCCTTTTTGATGTTGAGTCTCAAGGGCATCTATAATTACTTCCTCAAGTTTCCATCAGTTTAAACTAAGGATTGAATCCATATATGTAATACACCTACCAATAAATACACCATTGTTACATTGCCCACTATGAGAAATGGTGTTTTCTATTCACAATACTATTTTAACTCTACAAAGAGCTCACACAAGACTTTACATATATATTCACAAAAAATAGCACTAAGATTATATGGTTTGGGGTGATAAAAAAACTTGAGCGATTCATAAAATGCCAATTCAAGACAATATGATGTAAAAATTTGGATTTCAGTTGGAAGATTCCACATAAAATAATATCCCTATAAGATTTATATTGCCTAAAATATTTTCTAAAAAACAACAATATTAAAATGTTTGTAAAATAAATTCAGGATTAAATATAAATATACCACCTTAATGAAATTAGGTTAATAAATTATAGCCTCATAAAATTATAATGCCTTACTAGAGATTGCACAAAAATGAAATACCTTGTCAAGAGGTTTGCATAACCAATAGCCATAAAACCTTAATAATAAGAGTACATTCTGATTCAAAACCAATCAAATAACAACACAATTACCTTAAATAGTGTTGAGAGACTAAATAATGGCTTTTTGGAGCTACTCTGATACCATGTTAGAGTGTGATATACACTAACACATCCATAGGATCTCTCCTTCATCCCATTACCATAATAATTGAGAAATTGCACACATAATACACAACAAACATTATGCATAATCAATAATATATCATTATTACATTATGAAAAAAGTATAATCTATATCATCCTCTCTCTATCACCAACTAGGAGAAGCATAAATAGTGCCTACTAAATAGGCTAATGAGTTGATTACATAACAACTTCTTGGTTGTTGTGATCCACTAAAAATAGCTTGGATTGCCTAAATTGGTTCACATCAAATATTTTATGTGCACATAAAAATACAACAATTATAACAAACTCCCAAATAAACTTGATTTCATGAGTGGGTGTGAACACAACTATGACAAAAATGGTTTGAAAATAACTCAAAACACTAGCCAGTGTGAACATGACTAATCCAACAGTTTTATTTCAATTTTTTATTTTTGTTACAACATGATATGGAATTGAATACTTTTTGTAAATGGCCATTGTTTTTAGGTATGTTAGATTTTCCAAATAAAAAATAGTATGTTTGGATAGAGCCTATCTTCAACATAATTTGATTCATCCATCCTTCCTTAGGTAATTTAAGGTATGTGCTTCATTTTATTATTATTTTTACTTTGGTACACACAAGAATCCACTCACATACACAAATCAAATTAGGATCATTATGTAGATTCCTAATTTTGGTACATGACCTTTGTCTAGTGTCATTTTTCTTATTCTGTCTCATGGGGTCCACTTATGTACATTTGGATATTTTTAGGACATTTCCTACCCCACACTAGTCTCTCTCTTGCCTTTAAGCCTTCTAGATGTATTCATCATTTACTAGATTTATCATTTTTCATATTTATGCATAATTCATACATTTTCTGAGATCATTTCCATATTTTATGCACATATTTATCTTAGGATTGATTCATCAATCCACCAAATCTATCTAGGGAAGATTCATAAACCCATTTAATCTATCCTATGTGATTTTTTTGGGTCCTTTCACCTTTGATTAATTTCACATGCTTTTGATTTCTCTTATTGCATTTTATCAATTGTTGACCATTATGCTTGTGATGTCTTAAGGAGTCATATATATACAAATAATTATTAAACATTTTCCTAAAGTAGAAATCAATTGAATAGCCTTCCATAAGTTACTTCCTTCATTGGTAAAATATATTGGTATATTTTAGAGTGATATTGAACATTAAGAACATATTGACCATTCATCACATTAATTATTGTTACATCATCATCTTGTACCAAGAAAGCATTTAGAATAATGCTCATGTAGTTGTATTGCACATCTAGGGAAGAGAAAGAAAAATCCCTTGCTTAAGATTCCATTTACATGACATAAATAACTACATTGGGAATGATTCCAGTGTGTTAGATATGTAGCTATAACTATTTTGAGGAAACCAGACTCATAACATTTTTTGTTGTTCATTTGAACCTTTTTGGCAAACTAAGTCAAAAATACAAAAGAGACCAAATTAGAAACAAATTCTATGAATTCAACAAAGTGAAGACATAGGACTGTACAACATTAAAAGACATACCTACATAAGAAAATTGAGAATCTATAATAGAACATAGTACATATTTAGTGTAATAGAACACATTCAATGTATATATATGTAGGGCATATCAATAATGAAAATATGCACTAGGTAATATTTGGTGGTATGTTAACATGCATCAAATCCATTTTTTGAAAGTTAGAAATCTATATTTCACATAAATCTACAAAGGCACCTGCACAATCTCGATCTAATCTTACAATCCTAATATTTTATCTAATTGTGTTCATTCCATCATTTTTAATTTTTATTTAGTTCATTGCCTATCAACCTATTTTTAATTGATAGTTTATTGTTTTATCACATTGGTTGAATGTGAATTTTAGTCTTGGATTATTTTATTTTAAATCTACCCTATACCAATTCATTTATTTTTATGTTTTGTCATTGTAATATAAAACAAAGTTCTTGATACATAAATATTTATACATGATGTATTTTTATCATAAAACATATTGATGGAGCTTAAGTCCATGTTCATGTATATGAATATAATACATATATTAGTTCTTATTGTGATTATTGTGATATGGATGCACTTATTATACTTTCCTTATGGTTTATCCTATATGTTAGGGTTTGAACATAATTATGTTCTTAGGTAAGGTCAATTTTTCTATGCATTGTTTTTATATTTTGTATTTTTAATGAGGGGGTGTTGAATGATCTATCTCTATACATTGAGTGAGTGTTTGACCAATTTTTTTAAGTGATAGACTAGTGAAAAAGTGTCCTATTGATAAGGTAGTTCAAGACTTATTAATGTGTATTATATAAGTGTAACAATTATATTGCATTGATAGGACACATATGATTAGAGTGGTGGATGAGATTTAAAATAATTTTTTAACATGTGGAAGGATGGTTTGAGTCAAATTACCTAGGGTTTGAAAATTAAACACTTGTAAGAGGATGTCTATGACTTGAGAAGTGGATCTAAGGTGAGATCTACAATTATATGTATCAAGTGTTCTTTATACATATTTTAAATCATATTCACACATGGATATCCACATTTCATATAAAATCAAGGAAAAATATTGGTAGAAAACATGGCTTAATGAAATATTATAAATAGAAATTGAAGGATAATGATGACAATTGGACTCCTTTGGTAGATGTATGCTGGAGTGGTGTGCTTAATAGATATCTATTATAATTTTTAGTATCAACCTATAATTTCTTAAATGAGGCATAATATAATTTTTTTGAGAGATAAGAGGGTATTTAATTGATCAAAATCCTTTGTGGATGAATATTTTACTAGTAGATTGGGGAATTGAGTCTCTAAAAATGAAGTATTTTATTTTGGGTGCATCATCAAGGAATATGGTAGGTTGGAGGGGAGTTTATATTTGTAAAATAGTTATATGAAAAAAAAATAAGGGATGAAATGAATGTATTAAATAATAAGTAACAAAGGTTGCATATATATGGAGAAGGTAGAGAGAAGATAATTACTATCAAGGATCCTAAGAAGAGAAAGGAGCTAAGTCAAGTGGTTGTCATAAGTACCCATAAAGGATGAGAAGGGAATATGATTGGTTTATGCATAAGATAAGTGTGTTCTAGTCAGAAGGTGAACTATTGAAAAGAGATTCCCTAGGTGAAGAGGAGCCATTTGAAAGATATTATTAGATTTTATTTGGAGGGGATGTGAAATACATAATCCCTCTAGGAGACTCAGGTCCAAACCTATTTGAAGTTGATAGCTATACATGGGTTGAATTTTAGGAAGAAATAGTTAACGAAAGTTTATATTTTGGAGGAATGGAAGAGTTTCTTAAAGGAGAGAATGAGAACTTTGTGTTAAAGAAAAGAGTACCATACAAGCTATTGAATTTGAACCTTAGACTACCATTAAGAGGAATAGGTAATGAAAACATTAGAATTTGAGATCCACCCTGAGAGTAAACATAATAAATTGGTCAATCCCATAGTAATAGTGAAATAGAGTTTGACTTCAGGAGCCAAATGTTCTAAAAAAAACTAGTGGTGTGGGAATTACAAGTGTAATAGGAGGATTAAATATAAAGTATGGGGATTTATATATTCCTTAGAGAAATTGTACATGTTTGAGATAACATGGAGGGATAAAATATTTATTTTAAAAGAGATTAAATCAAGATGGTTTGTGACAATGATGTTGGATCATTTATATAATTGGTAAAGGAAATATTATCTCAACTACATGGTGGAAAAATTTCACCAATTGAAGGCTAAATTTTTGAAGGAATTTGATATACTAGAGTCTGAGTAATGGAACATATGAGTGTAGTGAGATTGATAAAGATGTTTTAGAAAGTTTTCATTCATAACATGCAAGGTTTAAGACATTACTATCTAATTTTTCATATGATATCCATCCATTGAAATGGATTTATACCTCGTTTTAGAAGGAAATTATATGTTAATACATTTGTGTATGCACATTATGATTTATATGTCGTGCTCAATATGGAAGTACTAGGGTATTTTATATATAGGGGCATTTCCTTTCTTATAAGAACATACATCTAGTATGGCCATATATTAACAAAATTTAACTAAAACTATTGTACAAGACACTCAAAGGGGATTGTAGTGCATAAAATGTGAAATGGAGGACCAAACAAGGAAAAAATACATGAGGAGGAGAGTGTATGAGGCTTGAGAGCATACAATAAGGTATACTTATGAGACTATAGCACAATAAAACCAAGATAATTCCAAATGGTATTCATATAGGTGTAGAGGAGGTGGATGTGGATGATTTTACTTTCAAGGGTTTGTTTTAAGTGTGGGGAAACAAATCATTATCAAATGAATTGAACTAAATTCATAATGTGTACATATAGGCATATAAATTAAAATTTATTTCTAAAATAGTACACATTCAACTTATATATCTCTACTTCCTAGACAAGGCTACTCCTTCAATATTGTCACATTTATGAGTAGCATCTGATTCCACTAGCCACATCCTCCTACCAAATGATGGATAATTACTCAAATTAAAAATCACTTAACGGGTCATCCTACACATTTTGGAATCCCCATCTAAGGTATCTCCTAAAATATCACTTTAAAGCCACATTTAAAACCATTTTTCACATAATAGGCTCACACAAGGAAAATAACTAGAATATAAAATTGAATTTTGTGAGGAAAGCACATATTTATCCCAATTCTAAGTATGCATATCCCTAGTAGCCCAAAGTTATCCCTATATACACTTCATAGGTTGTAAGTCATGGTTAAAGCACATAAATGCACTAGGATTTCACCATAATTTAGCATTAAACTAATATTTCATGCACACAATCATATCATGGGATAACTACATGGATTTTTATCCCTCTTTGGAGTATTGGTATGAAGGGAGCGCTCAACACAGGGCATGTTGAGGTCAAGCACAACTTCAAACACTAACGCATTTTCCCTATTTATTCAATTTATTCATTAGTTTACATCAAGTTAGAGTTAAAAGAGAAGAATAAGGTACATAATTTCTTTCATAATAGAACATTCATCATAAGACACATATAAAATATCAATAGGTGATAGTGCATAGACTTAAATTTTCACAAAATGCAAAAAACCTACCAAATGTTTCCTCTTCTTATGAACTATGGTTCAAATAGATCCTATATAATTAACATGATTTCACCAAAAAATTAAGTGAATCCCTATCCCTAATCCATAATAATCTTATAAAGTCACATAGTTAGATCTACAGTCTTTATCTCAGTCCTACACTACCATATTTCCAGCCAAGTAATTTATCCATGTTCTTTCCCATTTTAGCATATTTATATATTTAAGAAGTTAAAAATCAAAAATACTTAATTAATTGCATATCTTAATGTTATGATTATACTTATAATTTTTCCACAACTAGGATCTAAGTACTTTCCTTACTCATCAATTTTGATAAAACATAATGGTGAACTTGCCTATTGATTGACTATTTAAAAATTTAACCATAAATGTTTCTAGGGTTTCTCTCCTTCTATTTATTGTTTCAAATTTTTGTATTAGAGTTTTTAGATTTGATAAATTATTTTATAGCATCAATATTTTAAGTTTATATCTCATATTTTATGTAATCTAATAAATCTATTTCTACATCTCTTAGAAGAAGTGTTAGGCTAAGTGGTACTCTAATTGAGAAAACTTAGATTTATTTTGATAAGGCACATAAGATTGATAAGAAAAAGGGTATATCAGAACGTTTAGATATCAATGAACAAGTTGAAAATGTATAATTACATGACAATAATTTAGACCATGAATGATAAAATCAAGATAATATTAACTCTCGAGATGAGCATCAAGATTAACATACACCTATAGGTGATGAACAAACAAAGATTAATAAGGTAAAAATTATTAATAACTTTTTAAAATTAATATGTGATCAACCTTAGGATTATCATACAATTTTTCAAACTCTTTTGGACATAAAAAGTGCAATCATGACTAAATTTTTAGATACTTCTACTGATATGGGTTATTAACCTTTTTGACATCATTCTATATAGAGTTTGTACCACCATATGATGGGAGTCATTATCATCACTTCATTTAACCAATCTATGTTGGTGTCATTACTTACCAAGGCTAGTATCTAAGGCTATCTATAGTAAGGTATTTTATTAGGTTCAAATAACAATGTTGGTTTTTGCGGGGGGCAGGGGTGGGGGTGGGGTTGGAGTTGATGTATCTCAAGTTTCTACTTCCTAAAGTTTTAACTAAGTGTTGAAAGAAACACGCTTGATCAAAAGGTAAACACATCAAATTGAATGAAATTCTTGAAATAAATCACATAATGTTATTGAAAATTAAACATATTGAAAATAAATATCAAATCCACATTTAAGCTAAATTACATAATTAAGATTACTAAAATTAAGGAAATGATAAATGTTCATTTGAATCATAAAGTACACACTCTTAATAGTCAATTTGACCTGCAGGTTGTCAATTAAATCAAACAAAGTATTTATAATAACTCAAATTAAAAACAAATAATAAATAAATTATAAATACCAAAATTACACACATCCTATCTCCTTTGGGAGTGGTCCCTCACTCACCATTGGATGCAGGGTCCAAACAATTTAGTCCTTAAGAAGCAATCTTTACTAATGCATAGAGATTAAAGAGTATTCTTTACCACAAAATCTTCTTATAGTATGTATTCAAAATGACAATTCTTAAAATGTTTTACACTCTATAAATCAAGCAAGGATCTAGATTTTATTGGATACAAAGGAAACTAAATGTCCCTAAATACTAGGTAACAACTTAACTGGCTAAACAAGAGAAAATACATAAAGATTGGTTTAGATGGCCAGAATAGAGAGAAGCATTACAACAAGATCCACACGTGGTTGGGGAGATCCTCATAGTATTTTTAACTACTTAATCAACCATATTTGGTTACTAAATATCATATACAATGTATTCATATCATCTTGTCCAAAGCTTCAACCTATATCTACTAGCTTCTATAAAATAGAAAGCTACATATAGATAGAAGTCTATATATAGCCATATGAAAAAATAGAAAGTATCTAAAATATATATGGAAGAGTCTGGATCATCATGGAATGTTTTAAGGAACCTTTTTAATTCCTTGGAAACATGTTTTAGATGAGTCTATAACATGTTGTGGAATTCAATAGCTCGATTGTCAAAATTCGTAGCTCAACTGTGAAAGTTTGTAGGTATTTGCTGAGGTCTATAGAATACTTGGCAAAGTCTAGAGCCTCGCTATAATGATAGATTTGTGACTAAGACCCTTCTTTGTCTTCATGGGATCATATTAAGACTCTTTTTTAGATACTATAATACTTGTACATATCAAAAATTGAGGACTAAACATGCAAATAGTTAGAAAATTATGTAAAGAATGCTAACTCAAACTCACATAAGCTTAAAGAGACTAAAAACTTTGTGTTAAAGAAAAGAGTACCATATATGCTATTGAATTTGAACCTTAGACTACCATTAAGAGGAATAGGTGATGAAAACATTAGAAGTTGAGATCCAACCTGAGAGTAAACATAATAAATTGGTCAATCCCATAGTAATAGTGAAATAGAGTTTGACTTTAGGATCCAAATGTTCTAAAAAAACTAGTGGTGTGGGAATTACAAGTATAATGGGAGGATTAAATATAAAGTATGAGGATTTAGATATTCCTTAGAGAAAATGCACATGTTTGAGATAACATGGAGGGATAAAATAGTTATTTTAAAAGAGAGTAAATCAAGATGGTTTGCAACCATGATGTTAGATCATTTATATAATTGGTAAAGGAAATATTATCCCAACCAAATGGTGGAAACTTTTCACCAATTGAAGGCTAAATTTTTGAAGGACTTCGATATACTAGAGTCTGAGTAATGGAACATATGAGTGTAATGAGATTGATAAAGATGTTTTAGAAAGTTTTCATTCATAAGATGCAAGGTTTAAGACATTACTATCTATTTTTTCATATGATATCCATCCATTGAAATGGATTTATACCTCCTTTTAGAAGGAAATTATATATTAATACATTTGTGTATGCATATTATGATTTATATGTTGTGCTCAACATGGAAGTACTAGGGTATTTTATATATAGGGGCATTTCCTTTCTTATAAGAGCATACATCTAGTATGGCCATATATTTATAAAACTTGACTAAAACTATTTTACAAGACACTCAAAGGGGATTGTAGTGCATAAAATGTGAAATGGAGGACCAAACAAGGAAAAAATGCATGAGGAGGAGAGTGCATGAGGATTGAGAGCATACAATAAGGTATACTTATGAGGCTATAGCACAACAAAACCAAAATAATTCCAAATGGTATTCATATAGGTGTAGAGGAGGTGGATGTGGATGATTTTACTTTCAAGGGTTTGTTTTAAGTGTGGGGAAACAAATCATTATCAAATTAATTGACCTAAATTCCTAATGTGTACATGTAGTCATATAAATTAAAATTTATTTCTAAAATAGTACACTTTCAACTATAGCTATCTCTACTTCTCAGACAAGGCCACTCCTTCAAGATTGTCACATTTATGAGTAGCATTTGATTCCACTAGCCACATCCTCCTACCAAATGATGGATAATTACTCAAATTAAAAATCACTTAACGGGTCATCTTGCACATTTTGGAATCCCCATCTAAGGTATATCCTAAAATATCACTTTAAAGCCACATTTAAAACCATTTTTCACATAATAGGCTCACACATGGAAAATAACTAGAATATATAACTGAATTTTGTTGATATATCTCAAGTTTATACTTCCTAAAGTTTTAACTAAGTGTTGAAAGAAACACACTTGATCAAAAGGTAAACACATCAAACTGAATGAAATGCTTAAAATAAATCACATAATATTATTGAAAATTAAACAAATTGAAACTAAATATCAAATCCAAATTTAAGCTAAATTGCATAATTAAGATTACTAAAATTAAGGAAATGATAAATGTTCATTTGAATCATAAAGTACACACTCGTTAATAGTCTATCTGACTTGCAGGTTATCAATTAAATCAAACAAAGTATTTATAATAGCTCAAATTAAAAATAAATTATAAATACCAAAATTACACACATCTTATCTCCTTTGGGAGTGGTCCCTCACTTACCCTTGGATGCAGGGTCAAAATAATTTAGCCCTTAGGAAGCAATCTTGACTAATGCATAGATTTGAAAGAGTATTCTTTACCACAAAATCTTCTTGTATTATGTATTCAAAATGATAATTATTAAAATGTTTTACACTCTATAAATCAAGCAAGGATCTGGATTTTATTGGATACAAAGGAAACTAACTGTCCCTAAATACTAGGTAACAACTTAACTAGCTAAACAAGAGAAAATACATAAAGATTGGTTTAGATGGCCAGAATAGAGAGGAGCATTACAACAAGATACACACATGGTTGGGGAGATCCTCATAGGATTTGTAACTACATATTCAATGATATTTGGTATACCAAATCTCATATACAATGTGTTCATATCATCTTGTCTAAAGTTTCAACCTATATCTACTAGCTTCTATAAATAGAAAGCTATATATAGATAGAAGTCTATATACAACCATATGAAAAAATAGAAAGTATCGAAAATATAGATGGAAGAGTCTGGATCATCATGGAATGGTTGAAGGAACCTTTGGAATTCCTTGGAAACATGTTTTAGATGAGTCTATAACATGTTATGGAATTCAATAGCTCAATTGTCAAAATATGTAACTCAACTATGAAAGTTTGTAGGTATTTGCCAAAGTTTATAGAATACTTGGCAAAGTCTAGAGCCTCGATATAATGATATATTTGTGACTACAACCCTTCCTTGTCTTCATGGGATCATATTAAGACTCTTATTTAGATACTATAATACTTGTACATATCAAAAATTGAGGACTAAACATGCAAATAGTTAGAAAATTATGTAAAGAATGCTAACTCAAACTCACATAAGCTTAAAGAGACTAAAGCATTCATCTTCTACATAAGACTAGTTATAATCCCTAAGACTACATGAAATGCTCAACATAAATAACATATTAATTGTTGTAAAGGATGATATATTATGGTTATAATGAATCATAGTGTGGATTCATCATCTCCCCCATACTTTACCTTTTGTAATTCCCATTGCAAACTATCCTCTCCAATCTTCATAGGTGTGGATTCTCTGCTCCAATCTGATGTTGAGATCATAGATGGAGTATAATTCTTGTTCTATTTTCTCATGATAAGGAATGAATCCCATATCCCTATTAACAAAGTTGACAATGGATAAATATATCTTTAAATGGAGAACAAAGTCTGTGACAAGGTTTTCATCAAACCCTTGAAATTTCATCATAAATTCAAGCCACCATGTAGTTTAAAATAAGGATTTTGCTTGCTCATCCCCCAAGAGATATTCTATAGACTCTAGATCAAACTTATTTTTCTATCCCATACTAAATTTTACAATTCTCCATAGATCACAATAAAGCATATCCAATTTACAACTCTATTGAGGAATGAAAATGGCACTTCACTAGGTTCTAGTAATTGATTATGGAATAAAATATACCCCTTTTTCCTTAATTCTTTGAATGAAGTCTAAAGCTCTGTAAGCATGTGATGTGATGATGATAGTGTAAAACTTATCATGTCATGAAATGGTTAATAATTAATCATTATTACTTTTTGATCCATTTATAATTATCATATTGTCACTCCTTATATCAATTGATTATCCACATGAGTCATTTTTTAATGATAAGGACAAGGTTATCATAGAAGTGCACTTACTTGATGGAACTGAGTCCATAGATTTTATCCATGTACCAAAAGGTGACCTTTTTTAATATTCCCTAGTGACATGGGGATACCCTAGTAATAGATCCACATCTTTCACATAAAATAATGTGGAGGGCCTACCAAAATAATGAGCATATACTTGAAGATTTATAAACTTAAAAACTAACCCTTAACAAAATAATAAACATTAAACATCCAAACCTCATGATGTTGTCCTTGATTATCCTTCTTTACCTATTCTAATAAAAGTGAATTACATGGATTAGTTTGAATAATAGTACAGAATAGGACAACATCAAGTTTATTGCTTTTGGGACAAGGAATATCAATCATAGATGATGATTAATCCTAAATTTCTAAACTCGCTTTTTTTTTTTTTTTTTTTAACTTTTACCCTTGACCATCCATTTACTAGTTTTTTATTCAAGGCTCATTTTATAGTACATGATCAGCCAACAAGATGTTTTTTTATCATGACTGTCAACAACGTCCCTAAGGATTTTCATTATTGATTTTTATTTTTTCTATTTATTTTATTTTTTTACTTTTTGACCTTTTCAGAGAAGAGGTGAATCCCCTTCCTTTATTGAGATCATCTTGAATTCAAGGATTATATGTCATGGAATTTTTGAATCCTTCCATGATACGAAACTCATTTTATACCAGCTAGATGAATTCTTCTTTATTGAAAGGTTTTTGGTATAACTTCAACCTATGTCTATTGACTAGGAGTGTCTTTTGATTACCATCTATAGGCAACAGATGCACTAAACCATTATCAAAAACCTTTTCTATATGAAATGGTCTTAACCATCTAGTTCTCAACTTACCTTTGAATTATTGGTACTTAGAATCATACAAGAGTGACTAGTCTCCTTTAAACTTCCTTTCTTTGATGTGCAAATAATGACATTATTTCCTTTGGTATTACATCATATTTATTTGCTACAAAGCTTCTATCCTCATCTCATTTAGCCTATTTAGTTGTAAAATTCTCTCTCTATTTGCTTCTTCCAATTCAATACCTAATTATAATGCAATTATTAGAGTTTGCATTTCAAATTCAATTGAAAGAAGAGGTTTCTTAACAGATACTAATTTATATGGTGAAAAACCAGTAGTGGTCTTCCACATTATGTTGTATGCCCATATAACCTCTAGAAGCTTAGATGCCCAATTTTTCCTACTGTTGCTATCTTGATAAGAATATTATCTAACTCTCTACTGGTAACTTATACCCATCTATTTTATTATGGGTGGTATGGATAAGACTTCTTATGGTTGACTTGGTAGATCTATGTGAATGCTTGAATCATATTTTACATGAATTGGGGTCCCTGATCAAAAACTATCTCTCTAGGTGTTCTAAATCTCTTCATGATCTTAGAGTATAGAAAATCTACTACTTCCTCTTCTATTTCAAATGGAAGAGCTTGTACTTCATCCCATTTGGTCACATAATTTTTACATACTAGAAAATACTCCTTTTCTTGAGAAGGTGGATCAATGGGGCCAATAAGTTCCATGCCCCATTTTTTAAAGGGTTCCAAAACCACTTGAGGTTAGAGGGGCATTTTAGAAGATAGTGTAGGTTTACCCATTATTTAACATGGATCACATTCCCATATTTTACCTACTTATAAAGAGTTGGCTAGTAGTAACAAACTCTAAGGATCTTGTGTATTATCTTTTTAATAAAGTAGTGGCCTCCACTGGGTTCATCAGTGAAATCATGAATGATGTCATTCATTTCATTCTCTTTCACACACCTATAAAAGACATGATTAGGTCCATATTTAAACAATATACTATTAATCCATTTAAAATAAGAACTTTCTTTAATCAAATGTTTCTTTTATTTCCTAGTGAACTGAAAAGGAAACTTCCCTGTAGCCAAAAAGTTTGCTATATCATCAAACCAAGGTGATTGTGTTACATAGAAAATAGTTATTCATCTAGGAATTTATCTTTTATAGGTCCATCTTCATCTACATTGTTCAATCTAGAAAGAAATTCAACAACCACATTGAACTTACTAGGTATATCAATGATTTTTATGTCAAATTCCTATAATAGTAATAACCATCTTATGATTCTTCTTCCTACCACTAGTTTGTTTATCAGGTATCTGATAGTTGCATGGTTAGTATATACAAATATTTTATAATCAATGATAAAGTGTCTAAACTTATTTATGGCATAAATTAAAGTAAGGAATTTCTTCTCAGTGGTTATGTAATTTATTTCAATAGGAGTCAAGTTCTTGATAATGTAATAGATGGCATATATTTGTACTTCATCTTTTTATCCTAGAATTGCCCCATAGCATGATTAGATGCATCAATGTAAATATGGAAGGGTTGTGACCAATTAGGTCCTCTTAGGATTGGTGCATAACTCAATTTTTCCTTAATAGTCTCAAATTCTTGTTGGCAATCTAGACTCTAAATAAACTCACTCTCTTTTGTCAGCAAGGAAAACATATGAGCATCAATTTTGCTAAAATATTATATAAACCTTATGTAATATCCTACATGGCCTAAGAAGCTTTTGATATTAGTCTAGTTTTTAGGGGTAGGTACATTTTAAATAACTTCAATTTTATTTGGATCCACCTGGATTCCTTTTATAGAAATTTGATGTCCTAAAACCATCCCTTCCTCTACCATGATCAGACATTTTTCATGGCTCAAGGATAGATGGTGTTATACACATATTTTCATTACTTTGTTTAGATTATTTAGACTTTCATCAAAGTATTCTCCATGAATGGTGAAATCATCCATGTATATTTCTACATAGTCATTGGTTAAATCTAAAAATATGGCTAAGACTGCTCGTTAGAAGGTAGCAGGTGCAATGTACAAACCAAAAGGAAATGCCCTTTATACAAATGTCCTTGATGGTTAAGTGAAAGTTGTTTTATCTTAATCTTTAGGTGTCACTTGTATTTGATTGTATCCACTAAAACCATCCAAGAAAGAGAAGTATCTTTTCCCTACCAAGTTATCAAGTACTTGGTTAATAAAGGGTAAAGGAAAATAATATTTCATTGTTGCTTTATTCAGTTCCCTATATTCTATGCATAGTCTCCATTTACCATTTTTATTAAGAACAATAACTAAGGGAGAGGCCCACTAGCTGTTAGAGATAGGATAGATGAAACCTACTTTTAACAACTTTTCTATTTCAATTTTCACAATGTCTCTTAAGGCAAGATTAATTCTTCATAAAGGTTGCCTAATTGGTTTAATGTTCTTTGTGTAGATATTATGGGTGCATACACTCAGATTGATTCCCTTCATGTCTTGATATTCCCCATCAATGACATCAAAAATAATGGGATTCATTATCATCCCTTCATTTAACCAATTTATGTTGGTATCATTACTTACCAATGCTAGTGTCTAAGGCTATCTACAACAAGGTATTTTATTAGGTTCAGTTAAAAGTGTTGGTTGGGGGGTTTTTTGGAGTTGATATATCTTAAGTTTCTACTTCTTAAAGTTTTAACTAAGTGATAAAAGAAACACACTTGCTCAAAAGGTAAACACAACAAACTGAATGAAATTCTTGAAATAAATCACACAATGTTATTGAAAAGTAAACACAACAAAATTAAATATCAAATCCACACTTAAGCTAATTTTTAGAATTAAGATTACTAAAATTAAGGAAATGATACATGTGTGTTTGAAATATAAATCACACACACACATTAATAGTCCATTTGACTTACATGTTGTCAATCCAATCAAATAAAGTATTTATAATAATTCAAATTATAAATAAATTATAAATACCAAAATTACACATGTCTTATATGTTTGGGGAGTGGGCCCTTGATCACCCTTGGATTTAGGGTCAAAAAAATTTAGTCCTTAGGAAGAAGTCTTGACTAGCACATAGAAATGAAAGGGTATTCTTTGCCAAAAAATATTATTGTATTTTGTATTCAAAATGATAATTATTAAAAAAATTTACACTCTATAGATCAATCAAGGATATGACTTTTATTGGATACAAAGGAAACTAATTGTCCCTACATACTAGGTAACACCTTAACTAGTTAAATAAGATAATACTCATAAAGATTGGTTTAGATAGACAAAATAGGGAGGAATATTATAAAAAGATCCACATGTGGTTGGGGAGATCCTCATGGGATTTGAAACTACTTATTCCAACCATATTTGGTTACCAAATTTCATATACAACATATTCATATCATCTTGTCCAAATTTGAAACCTATATCTACTAGCTTTTATAAATATAAAGATACATATAGATAGAAGTCTATGTATAGATATATGTAACAATAGAAAGAATCCAAAAGATATATGGAAGAGTCTAGATCATCATGGAATGGTTTAAGGAACCTTTGGAATGCCTTTGAAACATGTTTTAGATAAGTCTGTATCATGTTATGGAAGTCTATAGCTTGACTTTCAAAATCCAAAGCTTGACTGTGAAAGTTTGTAGCTATCTATCGAGGTCCATAGAATGCCTAAAAAAGTTTAGATCTTTACTATAATGATAGGTTTGTGACTAAGGGCCTTCATTTTCTTCATAGGATAATATCAAGACTCTTCTTTAAATGTTATAATACTTATGCATATCAAGAAAGGAAGACTAAACATGCAAAAAGTTAGAACATTATGTAAAGAATGCTAACTCAAACTCACATAATCTTAAAGAACATTCATCTTCTACATAAGAATAGTTACAAGCCCTATGACTACATGCAATGCTCAACCTAAATGACATATTAATCACTATGAAAGATGATATATTATGGTTATAATGAGTCATAGTGTGGACTCATCACCATATAATATGGTGGAAACTCAAGGGTTTCCATAGACTATTTTACCAATTCCTACTCAATCATTTGATACACCACCTTTGGTTATCACACATTTTATTCTTGATGCACAATACCTTATACAAACTATTCTAGCTCTACAAATAAAGGTGTTTCAAATGGAAAAAAATTATTTGAAACCAAATCAATCAATTGATTCCTAGACTCCATTACATACCCCATTGACAAAACATATTTTAGCATATCCTCTTCCAACTAGTTTTGTGACATCTAACCTTACACTATATGATGTAAAAGGTAACCCCAAGCAGCTCTTAAGATCATTTCACACATGATACTTTGACTATACATCCAAGTACCATTTGTTGGTCAGTTCAGTTCCAAGAATTCTAAATGAGTATGATTTAATATGTTTCTATAATTTAATGCATCACTACACACATGCATTTAATAATTTGGTAGATCTATTTCTTGTAAATTTATCAATCAATATCAATGAAAAGATATCATATAATCAAATTGCACAACTCAAACAAGGATCCAATGAACCCATCATAGAATATGTCTTAAGGTATAATACCATGTTATCTAAGATGATAAATCTAATGATAGACAAGGAGTTGTAAGACATATCAAGTAGAGTTTGCTTTTACTACTCCATGAATCCATTATGCTCAAGACATTTTTCTCATTCACAGATTTGTGTCACAAAATAAAATAATTAGAGATCAAATTAATGGAAATGAAAAAGTTAAAGTATGCAACCAAACCCATTCCTATTGTCATAAAAATAATATGAGTAAACCACCATATAAGGTGAGATCAAATGATAACAAGAGTGATGAAAAGGAATGAAATTTCATAGCCTAATCTAGGTATTTTATCATTAGCTCCTACAAAGAGATAGTTTACCAACTTAATAAAATCTCAATACAAAGTGTTAAAAAAGTTATTAGAATGTAACATCATATCTCTTCTTCCCATGAAAGAGGTTGATACATGACTAAGCCTCTTTTAAAAGGATTTGATCAAAATGCGTTTTGTGAATTTCATAGAGCATGAGGGATACTAAAAATAAATACATCAATTTATGACATAATATTCAAGAATTTATATATGAGAACATCATTGATGTTGGTATATCTACAAAATTCTTATTCATATTCATTGGGGTCACTTGGATTTTTTTTCCATTTCTTGAGGGAAATAGATTCTCTATTTATTCTAATATTATTCTTACCATTTCTTGTTCACTCCTTTCCTCTTCCTTACCATCTATATCATGATATTATTCTTCTTGAAACATGTAGTTACTATTGGTTATTCTATAAAAATCAAGCCCATTTTGTCTCTTTTTCAATCTTGAGACTCTCTGACCCAATCTAAAATGATGAGTTCTCCATGGTCCTTAGGACGACTAGTCTCTACAAAGGTGTAAGGTGGAAAGGATCCTAATGGAAGCATTAATTTACTTATTTTAATGAGAATTTATGGAAACGTGGGAATGACCCTAATCCAATCAAAAGTGTATCTCTATGGTGTAGTTTCCACCACATAATTTGTATTTCTTACAGTCTTTTTAATTATCATAATGGGAGACTTGATTTGAGTGGATTGGGGATAGACATGCCCAATTGGGCATATGGTTTCAAGGGTGTAGGTGGTTTTTAGGGATTGAAAATGGAAACAATTACTAAGTCCTCAAAATGATCCTTCATTTTGGAATCTTGGGGCCTGAGCATCATTAGGGTTGTGGTTGAAATAATTAAAGAATTAGAAGCATGTTGCTTACCCTCCTCAACACTAGCATGAGGATATAATGACTTATTCTTTAAATAATTTTCTTATAGTGACTCATAAAGAGAGAGTGGGGTAGTAATTGGACTAGTGGATGGAAAATTGACCATATGAGAATCTACAACTATAATGGAGGAGGTAAGAGAAGACAATACCTTATTTAAATCCCACCTTTATTCATTACTAAGAATGTTCTTACTTTAGCTATTAGCTAGTATCTCTACTATAGTAGATGATTCTACATTATTAGATTCATGGGAGAGGCTTGGAGTTGAGGCTATAGGTGCTTGAGTAAGTCCTAAAATAGGGGCTTATTTAAATGTAGATTGTGCATCTGTCTCTAATGCCTTGTCTCCAAGTTCTTTTTCTTCCTCTGATAATTTAGTATCATCTAAATCAGTCTTTTTTTACACAAATTATCCTTCAACTTCTACATATATTATTTAAATTTATACTTTTATTTTCACTTCTTCATCTTCTCCTAATACCTCTATGTCTCTTGACCTAGTTTCCTCCTCCTCATCTTAATTTTCATCCTCATCTATTGTTTCATTAAATGATTTGATCTCATTAGGCTTGGTTTCTATTTTAGACAACCATTCTTCTTTAGTTTCCCACATTTTGTCTTCTTCATCACTATAATAGACTTGAATCAGATCTATTATTTCTTATTCAACTTTTTATCTCTCTTTTCCCTCCTCATATTCATCGTATAGAGGAAATCCTCTAGTGAATAGAATTTTTACAAGTATTTCTTCTAGTTGTATAGTTATAGGTGAAACTTGAGGAGTATTGGGCTTCTTTTTATAAGTGGAAATGGATGTTTTAGTAGTTATGGGGGCTTGCCATGAAGTGGATGGAGTGGTGGATGAAGAGGCTTTAGTAGTGGAAGGTGGAAGTGAAGTATAAATAGTAGGGGAAGTAAGAGGTGAAGGAATTATTATTTTAGAAAGCTTTTATGGAGATGATGGAGGTGTTTAGAATGGAATTGAAGAGATCATTATTATAAATAAACTTTGCAAGAATGCAGGGAGACTTACTTGTTCAATAATAGTCAATGGGGGCAAAGGTGGAAAAGAAAATTATCCTACTTGTGTACTTGTAGGAGGTTGTATCTCTATGGTTGTTGTAGGGAGTTACATTGTTGATACCAATTGAGGTACTAGAATCCCCTCAATAATGTCCTTTATTATTTGAGGATCATTCTTTTGAGAGGCATATCACTTTGATAGGCCAATTTATTCTTGTTGTGAAGAAGGATGACCGTGTTCTAGTGATTATGGGGCTTGTGGTTTGGGTCATTTATGGCTTAAAATTTTATTTACCTACTCTAAAATATTATTTTCCCATTCATTTATAATTGAGGGATCATATTGAATTTCATAGACTACTACCATTGGCATTTTATGTTGATTCATGAGGATGTAGACCTCTAAATCATCTATAACATTAATAAATATTGGATCATGCTTATAACTCATGTGAAAATAAGAGATATGGATTCCCTTCTTTATGAGGTCATTTAGTTATTTCCTCACCATGTTTTTAGGGTCCTAATCCTGGTATTGTAATATTTTTAGGCCATAATGGGCCTTGTTTTTTTCCCACTATATTAAGATGCCTTCTCATTGTGTATTAGATTTGGCCAATGCTTAGAGGGATCTTATGATAGTATCCCTAGTATTTTGAACTAAGTTAATCATCAACATTACTGTATATTTTCTATGTACTTTCTTTCTCTATTACCTTGTCAAGAACATAACATGGAAAATACAAAGGAGATGCCCTAGTTCCTTATATCTTGATTATGGTACAATTAGGATAGAACCAATAGTATCCCATCCTTAAAATGATTCTCCTTATATTTTTAGAGAGTTTGGGTGCAGAATGCCCATAAATGTCCTAGTATAATTATGGGTATATATACTTTGTAATTATCTTTATTTCATTTTTGAACCTATATATGTGTAATGTGGGATAATCATCACAGACCTTATTTTTTACATATTATGTAGATGGAACCCAAGGATAGGTTGTGTGAATTATTCCTGTAATTTCATATATTAAGTAAGAAATCATATATAGATCCCATCAAATGGATTTTCATCAATTTTGAACATTTGTGTCTTGAATCTAACACTAATGACCTCATCAAGTGCCATAATTTTATCAGAAGTTAGAATGATGTCCAACAAGGGAACTCATTACTCATGTGCATATGCAGTGATAGAAAATCCATATACTTTATTCATTAACATCATGGTATTTTTGATTCCTAGCCTAAATCTTACTATAATAATCAAGGAAATTAAACTCTGAATATTCAATTTTTTAGCTTTTTTTAGCCAATGTTTTAGTTTCCCTTCAACTATGTTATGTTCTAACCATGTATTAGTTACAAATTAGTTATAAGTTATTTTAGGAATTAAAAGGCACAAATACCTCTCAAATTCCTCCCCAAAAATATAATCTATTATGTTTTTCTAGAGTTTAAAGTGTAAATAATCACCAATAATAGTGTCATTCAAAAATAAATCTTGAAGTAAGTCGATACAATGCATTATCTCAGATTTAGCTAATGCATTGTGTAATCCCATTATTTTTATTAATAGTAAATCATTCACATATTACTTCCTATCTTCATCCAATTGATCCTAAACTAAATATGGTTCTATGTTTTTTGCCTCATCCCAAAGTGAAAAGTAATGAGGAAATTAATACCCTTTTTATCATGTATTATTTTTATATACTCTATTACTCATACAATAAAATATTGAGAGGGAGGCTAGTTAGATACTTGAGATGACAAAGTCATTATCATATCATATAATCATGTAGGAAATTTTGTAAGTTGACTGAAGTGTTTTGTAAATTCATTACAAAAACTATGGATTTTAATAGATTGATAGCTCAGATTTTCAATTTTGATCTCATTGATCAATTTCAATATGATTTGATGTATTTTAGGATCTTGACTATATTTTTTAAAGCTCTATACTTGAATGAACAATTGGTGCAAAACTAATACAACAATGACTTTTAGCTCTACTTTTGTTTTGATTTGAATTTACTAGTCAACTTTGGCAAAGGATTTTCTACCATGTGGAAAATTTTAATTAAGTGCTTAGTAATCACATTAAAATAGTTGTCCATATCCCATTTATTTCCCTTTCACCTATCTATCAAATCTTTCATTTGCATTATGACTGCATATCTCCAAGATTATAATACTTGTCTTCATCTCACTTACTCAGTGTATTTAGCATTATAATTTTGCTTTGTATTCTCCATAGGTTTTTTTTAATGAGACTTTTCCACTTAACATGGTCTCAGGGATCTGGGGCCTTTTTAATATCAACTATGTACTTCCTCCCATAGACTAAGGGTGGTCAAGATGTCACCATGGGGCATGATCTCAAGGCTCTAAGGCTATTCTATGTTTGTCCTTTGTAACTTCATCTAATAAGTTCCATGTTTACAAGATGATGACACATGGATAGTCTTTATGGATCTAGAGAAAACATAACTCTGATAATGTACCTTTAACTAGAAAGTTCTAAGTTAAAACAATTCTCATCATGTGGATGAATCTCATTAATCTAGAAGACTTAGAATTTTTAGTTGTGTACATGTAACTAATAGGACCTGAATGAATGGGATTATGCCACTATCATGATCTTATCTACTTAGTAACTTTGAATACATTGAACTAATTTAATTTTCCAAGTTCTAGGTTAATGAGATTATGCCATGTGGTGAGATCTCAAGACTCTAGGAAATTGAAAGACTTAGAATATTTATGAGTTAACATGATTTCACCATTTGTCATGATCTCAAGAATCTAGGGAATATGATGAAGAAAATTGGCCTGAATGTTAAACTAAGTACTATGAGTAGTTGGGTTTTTACCTTGTGATTTGATATTGGTAACATAAAGGAATTTTATGAAATTTGGCCTAGTAACATGATGTGAACACGTAGACTAGAATTTGGCCTGAGTATGGATAATTCTAAGTCCTGAAAGTAGCCATGCATTCATACAAAATTTAAGATGGACTAAAATACCATTTTGTTAGCTTCATTAGTTAATTAAATCTATAAATTTAACTTGGAATAAATATTCTAAATGAAAATCAAAGGTGATAAATATAACCATTTCACACAATGCCCAAGCTTTGACTTTCATTTTTAAATACAAAATCATATCCAAAATAACCTTAGGTTGCATAGATTAACTCAATATTCAAATTCTAAAGTTTATTTAGACCATAAATGAATTTTTTTTAATAATAATAGGTCCTTATTTAAAATTTTATAATGGGAGGTGTTGGGGAACAACAAATATCACTATCATATTCCCTTAAAAATATATCCAAAAAATATTTAAATTTTCATTAATAATTCATTCTAAGTCAACCCATTACCAAAGTTTTGAAAGATTAAATATCTTTCAAATATGCTTCAATGAATTCAATTTTACTTACATGAAGGCTTCATATTATACTTGTCCTAGAATGAGATCACATCTTCTCCCATTTGCCCTAAACCTCATTTCCTACTACACAAGTTACCACTAAGAGATATATCTCAATAAATAGACTTACCAATTAAAAAACTTCTTGTAAAAGCACCACTAAAAATAATACTATTGATTATGTAAAAAAAAATTATAATTAAACATCTTATTCCTAAAAGTGGTGTAATGACAAGTCTTATTTTTTTAACCAAAACTAGATAGTTACTCCTACTTTGGTCACTTCAGACCAAATTATCTCACCACCTCTTATAGGTATAACACTAATTGAACTTAAACATACATAATAATAATTGGCACAAGGTAAAAATATTCAATATTATAGTATATGTATTTATGAGTACAAAAATATATCATTATCTCATGTGTTCCACTCAAGTCAGATTTATGTGCCCTAATCTCCATGGCCTTTGATAGTAATCATAATATTCCCTTAATAGAAGAATGGTTCAAAATAGAGCAATATTTTATAACATTATAATGTCTACATATGCATAATTTTTTATTGAATTTTGGAAACTATAGGTTTAAGTTCCTAAATAGTAAAGGGGTCTAGATTAAGGGGAAAATTAGTAAATAAATGTGTCTTAATTAACCTACTGATTTATTGAATCTAGAAGTGCTTAATTGATTCATAAAAATATCAAACAAAGGGATAAAGAGTAAAACTTCATTGATTTTGGATTGAGATGGAGGAGACAGAGGCTATAAATTATTGATCTAGCTGGGCAAACTATCAGAAATAGGATTCAAAAGTATGTTGTCTACCTAGATAGGAGCACCAAAAATGGGACACCTAGAGGTCCAATGTTGTATTCCAAGTTTTGGCACTATAGTCCTTAGTGTCTGAGTTTTATAAGCTTTTTAGGTTCTATTTGTTTGCTCCATGAGACCTTGTGCCTGAAATATTGAGTCATGGTTGTTCACAAAGCTCTATGTGTAATTGATTTGGTCTTCAAGGATATTAGTTCCTCTTCATGCTTGATAGGTGATCTCAAATCCAATTAGAAAAAATGGGTTAGTGTGTAATATACATTGAACATGTAATCACATCTTGTGTGTGGGCACACTACCTACATACTAATACTTCGAAGAGGGATCAAGGCTAATGTAGTTCTCACAATTTAAATGTGTATTGTGTAATCTTGTGTATTCAATACAAGTGTATGAAAATTTTGGAAAGTATGATATGACTCATGACTGGTGTAGGAGCTTGGATAGGTTGGAAATAATAGTGGTTGGTTATATGCAGAGAATAGGAAGATTTGCTTGATTGTGCTTTAGTATATTTCTAGCTTGTGCCTTTTGAATGATTGTCAACCCTTCTAAATGACCATTTAATGGGATTTTATAGAGAAACTAGTGATCTTGGGTTATATGAACTTGCATTAGGCCAACAAGAGAAAAGATAAGGATTTGAGTAAATTTGACCATTTGAGGCTATTGTGGACTTGGACAATAGCGCTAGAAAGTGGACACCCTAGGTCCTAGCATTATATTCCAACCTATGGCACTATTGTCTAGGGGAAAGGGAACCCGAGGGATATATTTTTGCCTAGGAGAGGAGTTCAAGATAATAGGGGTTGAATCTAGAAGGCTTTGGATGACTAGGAAATAGTGAAAACATGACTAAGTGGGTTGTGTAAGCAAGTAGAAGAGACCTATGGTTTGGGTGTCACAAGTCATGTTCAAGTTATACAAATTGCATTTTAGTATGACTAATTCCCCCCCTTTATTCTAAGTATGTATCAAAGTTAAATACTAGGATAAAGGAAAAAAGAGAAGCGTACCTGAACTTACCTGTGAGGCCAAGCCTAAGAAGTTGTGTGATGTGGGGTTGTGCATAGTGAGAGAACATTATACTATGTAAGTCTACAAAAATGAAAGTGAAAGTAGATCAGCTCTTACTAGATATGATATATCTAAAATAAGAATGTATAAAGCTAGGTAAATAGAGAGGAAAGAAGAGAAATGAATGAATACACCTCACCAGGTATGTGAACCAATATAAAACATGTTATGCTACTAGATTGTGTTGGGTAATTCTAGAAGTATGTTAAACCAAGAATTATATTTATGAATGATCTGAGTTATCAATCCCCTATAATTTAGATCAAGAATGTAAAGGTAGGCTCTTTGGCTCCATCATCACCAACTATGTGAAGTTAAAAAATCATGCATGTGTTAATTGATGTCTGGATTGTGTATACAATCCCTCTGAATAGGTGGCTCAAGAATACAAATGTTAGCTAGACATTTGGCTCCATCATTGTCCTATATGTGAATCTGAATGAGAAAAACACTAGTATTAATGAATGTCTTATGAGATGGCTCATGGAGCTCCTGAATGTGTTGTCATCTAACAATGTTGGCATGGATAGTCGAATGTAAACTGGAAACTAGGCCACTATTAGCCACTTCAAATGATGGAGATTGAACTTGTATAAAATCCTTTCTTAAAACTAGAATCAAGGCTTAGGAATCCACTCAAAAACTTAGGTACATGGGAAGGAAACTTATATGAAAGTTCACTTGAATGTGATGCCAACCACCTGTAGATGGATTAAGGCATGCAACTACTAGGAATGTGCAATAAAGTGCTCTAAAATCATAAATAGAGAAGGCCCATGTGTCATGCACATTACCCCCAATAATTGGTGTCTAGAACATAGATTTTGAATTGAAAGTTGTATCAAATTCCATGTCTAAACTTAAAATGGAAACCCTCATGCCATGCATGATTCCCCCTATATCTAGATTTTGAGTGAAATAAGTGATAAAAACTACTGATTTTTGGATTGAATTGTATTGTAAAAATTGTGATTGAACTCACTTCTCTACCTGATTCTAGAAAAACTAAATATTCTATTATTTGGACAACACCAAAAACTAGACACTTTGGGGTTCAATGTTGTAGTCCCATTTTTGGTGATATTGTCTAGAGCCAAAATTGATGATTGATCTAGATTCTCTACTATCTACCTGGTCTGGTTTGCCTATGTTGAGTTTTGGATTCTAGACTGTACTATTCTAAAACTACTTTTTTGATTGTTAGGAGCTCTTATCTCTATGACAAAACCCCTAATTTGTTTCCCCCTCTTCTGAGGGTAGGAATTAAGATCCTACAATGACTAGCCTTAGAAGAAGAATCTATGAAAGTGTGTTAAGCTATGAAAACATTTGATACAGCATTGATATACATTATCTCAAGATATAGAAAAATTTGTAGAGAGATATTGTTAGATCCATAGGGGTACGCCTAGATAGATATAACAATGTAATAGCATGTGCATAAGAGTAAACTAGAATTTTAAATGTTAGTTGTTAGTTGTTAGTTGTTAGTTGTTAGTTGTTAGTTGTTAGTTGTTAGTTGTTAGTTGTTAGTTGTTAGTGGCATAGAGGGATGGAGCATGATATCCATCATGGCATCTAAGAAGAAAGGTAAATGCTCTATTATAATCATGGCATTGCACACAAAGATAAGAAATCAAGCAACAAGCATACAAAACAAGAAGCAAGAAACATGTGAGGGTGGCCAAGGGGCAAAATAAGCACATAAGGCATATAATGCACGTTCAAATTCTACATACACACATAATGGAAACAATCAAAGATTGGCACAAGGTCTATAAGCACATGAAAGGCACACACAAAGGACATTGGTAAGTATCCAAAGGCACACACATATAGACAAGAACAAAGGACATTGGCAAATATCCTAAAATTGAAGTGGGAATCAAATAGGAACTATAAAATGCAAACACATCTAGATAATCAAAGTGAAGAGTAGAAGCATGCAAAGTACTAGAAATATAAACATGCATCTAACTATGGAAAGTAAGAAGCAAGAGTATACAAGATATGTAATACAAGACTAATGTATATGTTATGAAATACAAAAGTGTGATATATGCTAATGGATGTCAATGTGATATCTATATAAGCAAGTAAGGAACGTATTACAATAAGATATCTAAAATGTATAGTGTAAGAATGACATAACCTAGATGGTGTATTCATGTAGAGTATGCCCCATTGGGTAGATGTATCGATATATAGTAGGAATGTAGAAGTAAGATGCCCCCTTGATGAGTGGAGTAAATCAATCAAGGATCTAAATGTACTGCACACACTCAAAGAAGATCAAGTGAATCCTAGTAATATAAATAAATCAACAAATAATAGCATACATTAGCATAATGTAAGTCTATCATAATGCTTATCAATGTAAAACATAGATGATGCATATAATTGACATGTTTTTGTATTTAAATGTTATATTATTTTTATATTTTAAAATATTTGAGCTATATATAATCAAGTAGAGGAAACTATGTACAATCAATATTAAAAGGAATGATACTAACCGATGAGTCTCATGTGAGACTCCCTATCATGCTATCCTATATCAAGCAGTGGAATCATGCATGATCATGAAGCACAATGGAAATGTTGAGATTGTGGCTCTAAAATCTATATAAGCTATAAATGCTCTGAGATATTTAAATTAGAAACCAACTATGGGGACCCTCTATAATTCTAAGAAGTGGATGCAGTTGTAGGGCTCTTAGGGACCTATCTAGAAGTAGGAGAAACTCTCTAAACATGTGCTCTATGTGTATATGCATCAGATCTTAATGAAATTGCTCTTGGTGTGAATATTGTAGATGGAAGATATCTAGAATCCTAAAGTTGTGGAGGTGTATGAACCTTCTATACTAGTGATGGATATCATATCTATGTTTAATGTTGAATTGGATTAAAAAATTGGTGGTAGAGCTAAAATTGGTAATGGAATTGAAACTGGCTCTAAAACTAAAACTATCTCTAAAATCAGATGTGGAAACTCATATGGAACTCTAGTAACTATGATAAACTTATTAGCATGAATTAATTTCATGCATCAATGTACTGTAGATGGAACTACTTAGAATTTTTGTATCTAAGGTCTACCAGGTAACATGTTAAAAAATCTCATGCTAAGAACTATAGTAAATGAGGTGGTCATGTGTATAGGACCAACTTATAGAGGAATGAGGATCTCACCCAATGTATTCTAACTATGTCCACTGAAACCACTGATAATTGAATTTATTGGAGTAATATCTTGCTCTATATAACCGAAGTGTTGTATTAGTATCATAGTACACATGTTAACACTAGATCTATTATCAATTAGAACACTGTGAATGGGATGACCATGAATGAAAGATCTAATTAGGAGTGCATGATATTCTATGTCATCCTCAATAATATCATTCTTGAAAAAGGAGATGGAAGTCTGAACTAGAATGCTAGAATGAAAAGTACCAATCATGTGGCTTAATGGATGTGAATCGGCTATCAGTGCCCTATATGTAACAAGTGGAAGATGTGCTTGATATGCATGATGTACACCTAATGTGTCCTATGTCTCTGACTTGCCATGCTATGGAAATAGATTTGAAAAGATTTTTAGTGACTTATCCTACGTTGGTTTGGTTGGAGGAGGCTCAGCTGAAGTGCCTAGATTAATTTGATTGCCATCAATTACATCATGTATCTTATGCCTAAGACTAATGCATCTATTTGTAGTATGGCCTAGTGCCCTAAGATAGTCATAAAATGCATTCTCATCGTATCCTCATAGAAGAGGCTTTGCTAGATTAATTTCTCTGATAGGAGGAAGAGATATGATGTTACATTATAATAACTATTGTAGAACTCTAGCTAGAGGAACTGATGGATTTATAAAAGGTCATTGAGGAGGTGCTAATAAAGTGACTCTATGTGAGGAATATGAATCCACATTAATTGTATACTAAGTTATTCCTTTACTATCATTGAATTTGACCTTATATGGGGCTTTCCTATTACTCTTATTAGTTGTATCTAGTGCACTTAAGTTTGCCCATTGAAATCAATTTGATTTCTCTTTCTTTTAAAGTGTGACACAATTTAGTGAAAGAAGAAAAATGTTTGAACATGATTATCTCATGAAAAATTGGTAGAAGACTCTATTTGAAGAGGTCCTGTAACTCCTAATCTACCATAGGGTTAGTTATCTTAGCCAATATGGTCTTATATCTGAGAACATACTCGGTAAGAGGCTCATTTTATTTCTATTTTTGTTATGTAATTTGAGCATATGAAACCTTATCACTGATATTGATACTAAAATGTGTTAGGAACATGTCGGCAAGAGAATTTAATGCATTAACCAACTAATTTGGTAGACTATAAAACCATTTTAATGCATAATCCTTAACGTTCCTAAAAAAAAATTAGTTAATATCAAGTCATATGGTACATAATCCACACATACTACATGAAAGTCTCTCAAATGTGTCTCTAGATCATGCTTGCCATCATATAGAGTGAGCTTAGGTTGTACAGA
>JARHVA010000418.1:1205000-1290000 GCA_037957365.1 Torreya grandis
GAATTTAATTGGGAAATTTTAAGGGGTGTATTTTCACACATGATAGGTGAAAACCCAATTACTACTAATCAATAAAGACATATGGGATCATCAATATAAAAATAAAGAGAGTATAATATGTTGATGAATGAGGTAAATGGGACATAAAGGATTGTTGGAGGTATGTCAATGATGTCTCCAAAGTGACCAAGGATGTTGATGAGGTGTCATGTGGGCTACAATGATAATGACAAAATGTGTTTCAATGAGCTTTAGTGTTTCTGCATAGTTCTTCAGTGTTTGACTTAGTGAGGCATTGATGGATGATATTAATGGTATAGAAATGTTGCAGAGACCCTGTAGAATTTTATGAGTGCTTAGAGTACTTATGGAAGTGAATGAAATCCATCAAAATAGTCATATGAATGTCTAAGCTCAAGTAGTCATCTTGACAGGTAAGGTTAAGTAGTTTGATGACATCATATTTCACACATGTGAAGGTTTCAAGAGTAGTTTGATATATGGATAGATTCACCTATGTAAGGAGATCATATGGTTCAAGTTTTAGGTCTAGACATGAAGCATAGGAAAATCTATTAGGGTACAAAGTTGGCTTCTCAGACAGAGTTTACTAAGTTCCCATACTTTGCCAAATTTGCATTATCAAAGATCTATAGTGAGCATTTAATCAGATCATAGATCTAATGATGAGCATTTAATCTAACTATATAAAGATCTAATAGAGCATGTGATCTTGTAAGATAGTGATCAACAATTCATATTAAGTCAATAAGTCAACAAAATGCTTAGAAGGCATGTGAGGCTACCAAGTGGTGAAAGATCATTTGAAGACTAATTATAGGGTGCGTAGAAGGCATACGGGGCTACCAAGTGGCACAATCTCAGAAGTGAGGATAAAATATAAATGTGGAGTGATGAATAATTAAATCTTGGAATCTCATAAGGAGATCAGCAAAGTGTATTTGATCTAACTTTTAGGGAACATGAGATGAAGACACATGTCTGCAATATTTGCATTACATAGTGACCATTGGTATTTGAAATTAACAAAAGAAAAACTAGAGTTGAGAATTTTGATTATATATTTTGATTTAGGATGAATTTCTTGATGGTGTAAAATTAAAAGTTGAATAATACTTCAATGTGCATCAAAAGAAGTTGATTAGAAGATTTGAATATTCATATAATTAAAGATATTGAGCTCCAAAGTTGAATATGTGTTTGACCATGTTATGCAAGTAACCCAAGAAGGGTATTTGAATAATTCTTGATGGTATTTTGATGTTTCAAGATGAAATATCTATTGGAGACTATTGTAGACTCCATGGGGACCATATGTATGGATTTTAGAGGTTTGACTAATCCATATTCAGTATGAACAAAGGCTTAGAAGTTGACTATGTTTATTGAATACACAGGCAGTTTGAGTGACCATCTTGTATAAGTAATTTTAAGATGTTGTATAATTCTCTAAGACTTATGAGAAAGTATTGAATGTCATGATTTACCCCTGATCAATTATAAAGAGTCAAAATAGCTTGACTGTATATGACCAGTCTGAGTGATCATTCTAAGAGAGTTAATTTAAGTGCTTAGAGCTTATGTTGAAGTGACTAAATCACATGGAGGTGTTTCAAAGGTCCTAAATGGTTTACCCATGTAATCTAATCATATTTCTATGTGAATACTTGAGTGTTTACTTTATAAGTTTGAAATTGTGTTTTCTATATATGAAAACCTAAAGAGCAAGGAGACCTAATTGGTAGGTTTAAGTATTAAGTTGTCATTCTAGGTGGCATGGACCCATGAAGGAGTGATCAAGGGTATATTGGAGATATTTTTAATGTGTTAAAAACATTGGTAAAATATGACAGTGGTCTAAGTAGTCTCACATATAATGTGTGAGTATGAAGACCTAATTGTTTTAGGTCTCACAAAGACCTAATGGTGGTTTTGGGTTAATGAGGTAATGGCTAACCTAAGGAGTGTCAATTTCTTACATTTAATGTATATGAATACCTATTTAAAAGTTAAAACAAAAATTTTAATCATCTTGGATAACCAATATGGGTTAGATGAGTGTATGATATAAATACTAGTCATAATTGGCCTATTTGAAGTATTATGGAAGTGTGGATTCAAACAAAGGAGATAACCTTTGAAAGAGAAGGTACAGGTCATTAAGGACAAACATAGAGTAAATAGTATCATTCATTTTTATATAATCAAGTTGATATAGGTGGATACATAAGTCATTAGACCTAATGAGCCTATTAGATGCAAATTGAGTGAGTAAACCCTAGAGACTGTTTGGGTGAAAGAGTGAAGGTGAATAGAGAAAACAAAGGTGGTCATCATCAGTTGAAAGGTATAAATAGGTGTTAACTATGATCTATTCAAGTAGCTTAGTGGGTTATTTATTGCCTATGGGGTTGGTTCTTCCTTGCAAGGTAAAGCTTGCTAAAGGTCTAGTTATTATGGGTGCTCATGTAGACAAGGGTAGTAGCTCCTTGTGGGATTGATGTCTCACTAAACTAAGGGATGGGTGTTCCTTGATAAATTGTTACCAGTATAAATATTGGATCTTACTTTTATATGATTATAGTCCATCTTGCAAGGTTCAGTGGGTTTTATCCCCCAAAAGGGTTTCCCACATATATGATGTGTTCATGTGATGTATGCTCTTATATATGCTTTGGATGTATGTACTTTCATGTTTATGTTACTTTATCAAGTTGATGTATACTAAATTTTTAAGAGTTAGGAATTTAATTGGATTATCTTGCATCACTGATTCATCCCCCTTCTTCTCAATGATTGTACCTCTAATAATTGGTTTCAGAACAGGACCTTCTATGCAAGTTTAACCACTTGAAGGTGATCAAGGGTACAATCTAGGTGAAAAGATCATCATGTTTGATGAATAATTTTTATATGATAGTGAGGAATAATAAGTTGATCTAGAAGCTAAGCTCATGAGTACACTTGGTGAACTAAAAGATCAAAAGAAGAGGAATCATAAAATGAGGAATATGATCAAAGGTCTTGAAGCATAAGTTAGATCTCTTGAGGAGAGTTTGTCAGGCCAATCCTTGAGAGAGGAAAAGGAGAATCAAGAATTGATAAAGTCTATGGAAAAGAAAGCATGTAGATTGAAAGACGACATGACCAAAAGAGCTAAGGAGGATAAGAAGACCATAAAATATCTCAAAATTCAATTAGAGGCTACAAGTTCAAGCATGAGGGATAAAGAAGATGAATGTGTTCAATTAAAGGCTAATCTTGTTTCCCTGAAGGATGATTATAAAGAATTCATAATCAAGATAGGCAAGATTAAAGAAGAATAAAAGAAATTAGAAAAAGGCAAAGAAGTTTGTACCATGAAAGATAACAAGTCAAATCAAGTCAAAGGCAAAATGAAGAAGCCAATCAGGCAACTAAATGCTTCAAGGTATGCCAATATTTTTATGGGCCATTATTTTAATTGTCATCTTGTTGGTCATAGGGTAAAGGACTATGTAATAAGAAGCAATCAGTCAAAGGGAGATCACTACCATATTCAAACAAAAGGTATGGAAGACATTATTTGTTATAATTGTCAAAGAGTTAGTCACATTATTAGGTATTGAAATAATAGGTTGAATGAGTTATCAAAGCAAAACAACATTTATGGAGTTCCTAGTGTGCAAAGAAGAGGTCACAAATGGTTTTGGAAACCTAAGACTAGTAGGAGAGATCAGACTAAGACCAAAGATGATTTATTTGTCATGATAGACATGAAGGAAAGTTAAGAGTTTCTATTATCTACATTTGTTGACAAGTCTGAAGTAAAGAACAAAGTTAAGGATCCATTCAAAGTCAATCTAATGATGAGGTAGGACTGTAATTCAATTGAGAGTATGGAGATATGGGAGTCTCCTGAGTTTGGGGACTTTTAGTCTCACTATGTCAAAGAGGTGTCTCTCTAAGATTCAAGGAGACACTTTAAAGAAAGTGGAAGTATGGTGGATGTTAGTTGAGCTTTATTTGATGTTTTAGGATAAGAAACATCTTTAAAAAATGTGCTTGGCTAAGGGGGAGCAATGAATTTTATGTAACTGCTCCAAAGTGTTGTAATGGAATGATTCAAAAGATATATTCAAGGACAGTGATCCTAAAGTCAATGTTTTGGTCAATCTTTGATGGATGGTCTAGTTGGTCAATATGGTGAAGAATGAAGCTAAGTATGCAAGGTCTTAAAGCAAGGAATTCAAGTTTATAGGTGTCTAATCAATGATGATGAGTTATCAATATATTATATTGTATAGAAAGATTGAAGACTAGGTTGATGTGGAGTTAAGGGGAGCTAACTCCAATAGTTTAAAAGGCTTGAAGAGTTGTGCATGATCTGAGGGGGAGCATATGTGAGATGTTCTAGTCATGGTGGAGATATGAAGATGTCTACTATAGTTATGATTTCAATAATATTTATATGATGACTTGATCAAACTAAGTTATGTGTTTTGATAAGGTATTGAATCTTCATGCATGAGCAAAGAGAGCTTATGACTTTTGTAAATGGTCAGGTCCTAGGATCAGAGAACCATGTAATAGAATTTGAGAGAGAAGGTATGAAGGAAATTATATTTATTGATCATTATTGAAAATGGTTTGAAGATGTTAAAAAGGGTGCCTAAGCTTAGGTGACTTAGGGGGATTCCCTCTTAATGTTTTCAAGGTAAGTTCATGTAGTTTTTGATGTTCATGTATGTTTTGTCTTCATAGAAGCTATGTATGATCAAAGAAGAGTGTAGTCATGGAGCATGTTTGAGAAGATCAAGGTAAGAAGAGGTATGCACAATGTTAGGGTGATTATGTATCATCTCTCATAGGTGGTCCTTTCCTATTATTAGTCTTTAAAGTATTTTTAGGTCTGTAGGATCAGGAGTTGAGCCCACTTTGTCATTGTATCAAAGCGGGGAAAGGTAATTTAAGAGAGAGACAGAGTTTGATCATAAGCTTTATGTTAGTGTTTGACATCAATGACAAAGGGGTAAATTGTTGTAGGTTTTTAAATGACATATTTAAGGTGACCAATGATGTTGATGAGGTTTCATATGTGCTAGAATGATAATGTCAAAGTGTTCTTCAATGAGCTTTAATGTTCCTGCATAGTTATTCAGTGTTTGACTTAGTGAGGTAATTGATGGATAATATTGATGGTATGGACATGTTACATAGACCTTATGGGATGTTATGAGTGCTTAGAGTGATTATTAAAGTGAACATAATCCATCAAAAAAATCATATGAATTTCTAAGCTCAAGTAGTCATCTTGATAGATAAAGTTGAGTAAGTAGTTTGATGATGTCATATTTCACATGTGTGAAGGTTTCAAGAATAGATTGATATATGGATAGATTTACCTATGTGAGGATATCATATGGTTCAAGTTTTAGGTTTGGAAATGAAGCATAAAAAAATTTAATAAGGTATAAATTTGGCTTCTCACATAGAGTTTATTAAGTTCCCATACTTGGCCAAATTTTCATTATCGAAGATCTACAATGAGCATTTAATCAAATCAAAGATCTAATAGTGAGCATTAAATATGACCAAATAAGTATATAATAAATCACATGATATTTTAAATTAGTGATTAAAAGTGAATATTAATTTAATAATTCAATATAATACTCAAAAGGCACATGGGGCTACCAAGCGGTGAAAGATCATTTCAAGACTGACTATAGGGTGCGTAGAAGGCATATGAGGCTGCCATGTGGCATGATCTCAGAAACAATTATCAAATGTCAATGATAATAAATGAATATTTAAATCTTGAAATCTCTTAAGGAGATCAATGGAATACATTTGATCTAGATTTTAGGGAGCATGAGATGAAGACACGTGTCTGCAATATTTGCATTACACAGTGATTGTTGGTATTTGAAATTAATAAAAAGAAAAACCAGTGTTGAGTATTTTACTTATATATTTTGATCTAAGATAATTTTATTGATGATGTAAAATAAAAATTTGAATAATACCTCAAGGAACATCTAAATAAGTTGATTATAATATTTTAATATTCATACAGTCAAAGATATTGAGCTTCAAAGTTGAATGTGTGTTTGACCATGTTCTGTAAGTAACCCAAGAAGGGTATTTAAAGAATTATTGATGGTATTTTGATGTTTCAAGATGAAATATCTATTGGATAGTGTTTTATACTAAATTATTACCATATTTATTGAATTTTGAGGTTTGACAAATCCATATTTAGTATGAACAAAGGCTTAGAAGTTGATTGTGTTTATTGAAAACACTGGTAGTTTGAGTGACCATCTTATAGAAGTAAGTTGAAGATGTTCTGAGTATAATTGAAGAAGAAAATAAGTATGGAGATGTTTTATAATTATCTAAGGATTAGGATAAAGTATCATATGTCATTATATGCCCCTGATCAATTATGGAGATTCAAAATAGCTTGACTATATTTTGACTATATATGACCAGTCTGAGTGGTCATTTTGAGAGAGTTAATTTAAGTGTTTAGATATTATTTTGAAGTGTATAAATCACATGGAGGTTTTACATAGGTCCTTAAGTTTTCACCCATGTAATCTAATCATATGTCGATGTGAAATACTTGAGTTTTTGCTTCAGAAGTTTGAGACTGTGTTTTTTGCATATGAAGACCTAAAGAGTAAGGAGACCTAATTTATAGGTTTGAGTATTGAGTTGGTGTTCCAGTTGGTATGAACCCATAAAGTAGTGATAAATGTCTATTGGAGACATGTTTTATGTGTTTGAATCATTGGTAAAGGATGAATGTGGTTCAAGTAGTCTCACATGTAATGTGTGAGTATGAAGGCCTAATTATTTTAGGTCTCACCAAGACCTAATGGTGGTTAGGGGTTAATGAGGTAATGGGAAACCTAAGGAGTATAGGGTTCTTACATGTAATGTGTATTAATACCTATTTTAAATTTATAAAAAGTATTTTAAGCATCTTAGCTGACCAATATTGGTTAGATGAGTGTATGGTATAAATACTAGGCATAATTGGCATATCTGAAGTGGAGTTGAGGAAGTATGGATTCAAGAGAAGGAGATAACCTTTGAAATAAAAGGTACATGTTATTGAGGATCATTAGAGATCAAAGAGGATCAGTCATATTTATATGATCAATCTAATATAGTTGGATAC
The DNA here is from genome assembly GCA_037957365.1 of Torreya grandis. Lineage (NCBI taxonomy): Eukaryota > Viridiplantae > Streptophyta > Pinopsida > Cupressales > Taxaceae > Torreya > Torreya grandis. The sequence goes on from JARHVA010000418.1 coordinate 1,212,193, forward strand.
ATAGGTCATTGGACCTAATGAGCCTAGAAGAGGCATATTGAGCAAGTGAGCCCATGAGATTGGGTGAAAGAGTGAAGGTGAAGAGAGAAAACAAAGGTAGTAATAATCAGTCGAAGATTATAAAAATATTTTCAAGATTATATATTTAGGTAGATAAGTGGGTGTTTGGTTTCCTAGGGGGTTGGTTCCTCCTTATAAGTTAAAGCTTGTTAAAAGTCTAATTGTTGTGGGTGCTTAGCTAGACAGGGGTAGTAGCTCCTTATGGGATTAGTGTCTCACTAAATTAAGGAATGGGATTTCCTTGATCATTTGGTGATGGTATAAATGTTAGATATTTTTTTATATGATTGTAGTTGATATTGTAGGGTTTAGTGGGTTTTATAAACCAATGAGTTTCCCACATATATGATGTGTTTATGTGATGTATGATCCTATGTATGCTTTGGATATATGTGCTTTCATGTTTATGTTGCTTGATAAAGTTAATATATTATAAATATTTAAGATTTTGGAATTTAATTGGATTATCTTTCATCACTTATTCACCCCCCTCTTAGTGATTATACCTCTAACAATTGGTATCAAAGTAGGACTTTATGTGCAAGTTAAACCACTTGAAGGTGATCCAAGGTACAATATGAGTGAAAAGATCATCATGTTTGATGAAGAAGTTTTCTATGATATAAAAGAATAATTTGATCTAAAGTATGAGCTCATGAGTGCACTTGGTTAATTGAAGGAGCAAAAGAAGAGGAATCATAAAATGAGGAATATGATCAAAGGTCTTGAAGTACAAGTCAAATATCTTAAGGGGAGTTTGTCAGGAAAATACATAAGAGAGGAAAATGAGAATCAAGAAATAATCAAATCTATGGAAGATAAATCATGTAGATTGAAAGATGACATGGCCAAAAGGGCTAAGGAGCATAAGGATACCATCAAAGACCTTAGAATTCAATTAGAGGTTGTAATTTTAAGCATGATGTCTAAATAAGATGAATGTGTTTAATTGAAGGATAATATTATTTCCCTAAAGGATGAGCATGAAAAAATCATAATCAAGATAGGCAAGATTGAAGAAGAATAAAATAAATTAGAACAAGGCAAAGAGGATGGTAACATGAAAGACAAAAAGTCAAATCAGGTCAAAGGGAAAATGAAGAAACCAATCAGATAACCAAATGCTTCAAGGTATGCCAAATATTTTATGGGCCATTATTTTGTTTGTAATTTTGTTGGTCATAGGGTAAAAGATTATGTAAGAAGAAGAAATCACTCAAAGGGAGATCACTTCCATATTCAAATAAAAGGTATGGAAGACATTGTTTGTTACATTTGTTATAGAATTGGTCACATTGATAGGTATTGAAAGAATAGGTTGAATGAGTCCTCAAATCAAAACAAGGTGTATGGATCTCACAGTATGCAAAGAATAGGTCAAAATGGTTTTGGAAACCTAAGACTATTAGGAGAGATGATACTAAGACCAAAGATGGTTTTTTTATCATGATAGACATGAAAGAAAGTCAAGAGTTTCTATTGTATGCATTTATTGACAAGTCTAAAGCAAAGAACAAAGTCAAGGATCCATTCAAAGTTAATTTGGTGATGAAGTAGGACTACAATTCAAATGAGAGTATGAAGATATGGGAGTCTCTTGATTTTTGGGACTTTTAGTCTCACTATGTCAAAGTGGTGTATCTCTCTAAGTTTTAAGGAGACACTTTACAAAAATTGGAAGCATGGTGGATGTTATTTGAGCTTTGGTTGATGTTATAGGACAAGAAATATATTTTTAAAATGTTATTGGCTAAGGGGGAGCAATGTTATGTATGTAACTACTCCAAAGTGTTGTGATGTAATGATTCATAAGATATATGTTGGGACAGTGATCCTAAAGTCAAAGTTTTTGTCAATCTTTAATGGATGGTCTAATTTATCAATATGGTGAAGAATGAAGCTATGTATGTAAGGTCTAAAAGCAAGGAATGCAAGTTTCTAGGTGTCTGATCAAGGATGATGAGTTTTCAAGATATTCTATTACATAGAAAGATTGAATACAAGGTTGATATGAATTTAAGGGGAGATAACTTAGATAGTTTGAAAGGCTTGAAGAGTTGTGCATGATGTGAGGGAGAGCATATGTGATATGTTCGCAATCATGGTGGAGATATGAATATGTATACTATAGTTGTGAATTCAAGAAGATTGATATGATGACTTGATCAAACCAAGTCACGTGTTTTGATAAGGTATTGAATCTTCATGCATAAGCAAAGAGAGCTTGTGAGTTTTGTAAATGGTCAGGTCCTAAGATCATAGAAATGTGTAGTAGAATTTGAGAGAGAAGGTATGAAAGCAATTATATTAATTCATCATTGTTGAAAATGGTCTAAAGATGCTTAAAAGAGTGCCTAAGCTTAGGTGATTTATAGGGAGTCCTGCTTAATGTTTTCAAGGTAAGTTCGTGTAGTTTTTGATGTTCATGTATGTTTGGTCTTCATAGAAGTTGTGTATGATAAAATAAGAGTGTATTCATGGATCATGTTTAAGAATATCAAGGTAAATAGATGTGCGCACAATGTTAGGGGGAGTCTGTATTATCTCTCATAGGTGGTTATTTCCTATTATTGGTCCTTGAAGTCTTTTTAGGTCTATAGGATTAGGATTTGAGCCCACTTTGTCATTGTGTCAAAGGGGGAGAAAGTAATTTAAGAGAGAGATAGATTATGATCATAAGATTTGTATTGGTGTTTAAAATCAATGATAAAGGGGGAGATTGTTGGAGGTTTGTCAATTATGTCTCCAAGGTGACCAAGGATATTGATGAGGTGTTATGTGTGCTAGAATGACAATGACAAAGTGTGCTTCAATGAGCTTTAATGTTCCTACATAGTTATTCAGTGTTTGACTTAGTGAGGTAATTTATGGATGATATTGATCATATGGACATGTTTTAGAGACCCTATGGGATGTTATGAGTGCTTATAACACTTATGTAAGTGAATAAAATCCATCATAATAGTCGTATGAATGTCTAAGCTCAAGTAGTCATCTTGAAAAAGAAGGTTGAGTAAATAGTTTGATGATGTCATATTTCACACGTGTAAAGGATTCAAGATTAGACTGATATATGCATAGATTCAAGTTTTAGGTCTAGACATGAAGCATAGAAAAAGTTATTAAGGTGTAAAGTTGGCTTCTTAGACAGAGTTTACTAAGTTCCCATACTTGGCCAAATTTGCATTATTGAAGATCTATGGTGAGCATTTAATGAGATCATAGATCTATTGATGAGCATTTAATCTGACCATATAAGGATCTAATGGAGCACATGATCTTGTTAGATAGTGATCAATGGTATGTATTAAGTAAATAAGTCAACATAATACTCATAAGGCACATAGGGCTGCCATGTGGTGAAATTTCATTTAAAGACTAATTGTAAGGTGCATAGATTGCATGTGGGGCTATCAAGTGGCATGATCTTAGAAGTAAGGATCAAATATCAATGACGATTAATGAAGAGTTAAAGCTTGGAATATTTTGAGGAGATTGATAGAGTACATTTGATCTCACTTTTAGGGAGCATGAGATGAATACACATGTCTATAATATTTGCATTCAATAGTGACCATTAGTATTTGAAATTAACAAAGGAAAAACTAGTACCAAGTATTTTACTTATATCTTTTGATCTAAGATGAATTTATTACTTATATCTTTTGATCTAAGATGAATTTGTTGATAGTTTAAAATAAAAATTTGAAAAATAATTCAAGTTACATCTAGATAAGTTGATTATAATATTTCATTATTCATACAGTCAAATGTATTGAGCTCCAAAGTTGATTGTGTTTGACCATGTTCTACAAGTAACCCAAGAAGGGTATTTGAAGAATTCTTGATGGTATTTTGATGTTTCAAGATGAAATATCTATTGGAGAGTGTTTTATACTCCATTAGGACCATGTTTATGGATTTTTTAGGTTTGAACAATCCATATTTAGTATGAAAAAAGGCTTAAAAGTTTATTATGTTTATTGAATACACTGGCAGTTTGAGTGACCATCTTTAAAAAGTAAGTTGAAGATGTTATAAGTATAATTAAAGAATAAAATAAGTATGGAGATGTTATATAATTCTCTAAGGCTTAGATAAATTATTTTATGTCATGATATGCCCTTGATCAATGATGGAGAGTCAAAATATGTTGACTGTATTTTAACTGTATATGACCAATCTGAGTGATCATTATGAGATAGTTGATTTAAGTGCTTAGATCTTGTGTTAAAGTGTCTAAAGCACATGGAGGTGTTTTAGATGTATTTAAGGGTTTAACCATGTGATATAATCATATGTATATTTTAAATACTTGATATTTTACTTCAGAAGTTTGAGACTGTGTTTTCTCTATATGAAGACCTAAAGAACAAAGAGACCTAATTGGTAGGTTCATGTGTTGAGTTGGTGTTCCAGGTGGAATGGACCCATGAGAGATTGATAAAGGGTTTATTGGAGATATTTTTTATGTGTTTGAATCATTGTTAAAGGATTAAGTTAGTTCAATTAGTCTCACATGTAACATGTGAGTATGAAGGCCAAATTGTTTTAGGTCTCACCAAGACCTAATGGTGGTTTAGGGTTAATGAGATAATGGCCGACCTAAAGAGTTTGGTTTTCTTAAATATAAAATGTATGAAGACCTATTTTAAATGTATAACAAGTATGGTAATCATCTTGACTGACCAAGATGGGTTAGATGAGTGTATGGTATAAATACTAGGCATAATTGGCCTATTTAAAATGGAGTTATGGAAGTGTGGATTCAAGTGAAGGAGATAGCCTTTGAAAGGTAAGATACAGGTCATTAAGTACCATCATAGAGAAAAAATTATCAATCATTTTTATCTTATCAATATGATACTAGTGGATACACAGGTCATTGGACCTAATGCCCCTAGAAGAGGCATATTGAGTGAGTGAGCCCTTGAGACTGTTTGGGTGAAAGAGTGAAGGTCAAGAGAGTAGAAAAATGTGGTCATCATCAGTTGAAGAGTATCAATAGGTGTTCAAGATGATTTTTTTAGGTATCTAAGTGGGTGCTTGGTTTCCTAGTGGGTTGGTTCCTCCTTACAAGTTAAAGCTTGCTAAAGGTCTAGCTGTTGTGAGTGTTCAACTAGATAGGGGCAGTAGCTCCTTGTAAGATTGGTGTCTCACTAAACTAAGAGATGGATGTTCCTTGATTAGTTGGTGCTAGTATATATTTTGGATCTTGTTTTTATAAGACTGTAGTCCATATTATAGGGTTCAGTGGGTTTTATCCCCCAAGAGGGTTTCCCACATATATGGTATGTTCATATGATGTATGCTCTTATGTATGCTTTGGATGTATGTGATTTCATATTTTTTTTCTTGATCAATTTGATATATGTTTAATGTTTAAGAGTTTGGAATTGAATTAGATTATCTTGCATCAATAATTCACCCTCCCCCTCTCAGTGATTGTACCTCTAATAAGGACTAGAAGGTGTTAATGACCATCGGCCTGGGTTTATCTGATGCTTAATTTCCTCATATAGGTCTATCTAAAAAATTTGGTTTCATTTTGGAAATGTTAAATAAAATGTTTGGATCACAAGCAAGGAGCACTATAGTGGCCTTGAAGTAAATCTTGTTTAGACTCAAAATGGAATAAGGTGAGAATATGGTACAACATATCAATAAGTTTTAGTATATTTTGAATCAATCATTTGGTATAAAATTTGAAGTAGAATATGAATATGTTAAATTTATTTTGTTTAATGGTATGCCAACCAACTATTCAAACATAATTTTTACTTTTAGTAAATATAAAACCCATTTTAGAAGACTTGATTTCCTCCTTAATCAATGAAGAAAATAAAACCAAAATATTTGAATCATAAATAGAGGAACATTTAATTATTTTAAAACATAAACCCAATTCATCTTTTAAATTAGATAAACATAAGTCATATCTCCAAACCTTAAATATATCTCTACTATTATTGTAATTATCATGGATGATCTTATAAATTAGAAAGAGATATCATAATATCTCTTTGAAGGTAAATCAAAGCATAAGTTCTTTTTTTATATTAGAAATAAAAAATAATAAAGTGATTTGGAAGAATATTCTCCTAAAAAATAGATGAAAGTGACTGTGATGAATATTTTTCTAATAAAAATGATGAATATTATGTATTTTAATAAGTGTGTTTTTGTCAATAATAATAATAAAAGTGTCTTTGTTCATGTTTGTGGTATGTTATTAAAAATAATGTGGAAGTTATTACAATAGGTGCTATAAAAAATGTGTTCTTGATAAGGGTTTCAAGAGTGTCATTCCCATTATTTTTTATTGGTTTAGTTAATATCTTCTTATGCATTGGTTGATGGGTCCCAATTCATGGTAGATGTGTTCCCATAATTACTTTGTGTATCAATAACATGTTCAATCTAGTTCTTGCATGGTAATTGATACTCATGTTTTTATTGGAAGGGGGTGTTGGAAATACTCTTGTTATTAAATCACATTTTTATTATTATTAGTATGATATTAAGAATAGTGTGAGGAATAATATAGTTTTCATGAGTTATAACAAATCACTTATATTAGATAGTAAGTAGAGAGAATAAAATATTTGGTTGATAAGGTTGAATCTTTGTTAATAAAAAATCAAAGCCTTATATGTATGTCTTGTCATGTTTTAATAGTATAATGTATTCTTCATGTGTAATTCTAGCCATTTCTTATAAACATATGCCTTAATTCATATGAACATATTTACCTTACCTTGTATCAAGTGAACTTCATGTTTGATTCTATTGATCTCAATCATTAATATTATTAACTACCATAATTTAAAGATTGGATCAATAAGCTTTCTTCAAAAAGTGTAGGTTTAGTAGAAAATGAATTACTTAGAGACAATACTCAAATGTCTGGATTACCAAAAATATTAAAATGTACCCTATATTTATATATCATATCACTACCATTATAAAAAGAGAAGAATACAACATTTGTTGAATAAGTTTAACTAGATTTTGAAATAAGACTCAGATCCATGTATAAAATAACAAGATAAACCAAAATAATGCATATCAAACCCATATCAAATTGAAATATTATTTGCCTCCTTATGTGTTTAAGTCCCCACCACACACATCATATTACTTATCCCCAATAATTATTTGAAGTGAAAATTCCATTTTAAACAAGTTTAGACTTAAGAAATCATATGACACTACATAAAATAAGAAGGTTGGAAGGTAATGGGGATACTAAATAATCTTATAAACATATATCATTTAAGAATTGACATTAGGCCCTAATAACCTTCATTAATCCACTCAAAATATAAATTTATATATTATTAAAAACAATTGGCATTAAAAGAAGTAAAAAATATTATTTTTTGAAGGTACGATCAAAATTTAAATATTTATTTTCCAAAATTAATATAATTTTTATTATTATATTATTATCATTTATTATGTAAAAAAAAAATATTTCTCATTTTCAATCTTGATAAAATATATACAAAATTAAAACAAGAATCACATAACCACCAACAATATTTAAGGAAAACCATTAAAAATTTTATGATGCATAATGAACATAATGCCTATATTTATGTTATGATAAGAACTCTTGTTTATGGTTTCTAAAACAACTTTCACTCATAGTTCAGCCACATGTCATTGTGATAGTTCTCAACTTTCAAGGGTTTTTTTTTTCACACAAGTTAAACTATAGATGTGATGAGAAATATTTCTCATCAAGGGTATAATATGCATGAATTATAAGATTAAAATATGGTCATACTTAGTTTTAGGAAGAATTCATCAAGGAATGTATTAATTTGGATGATCACATAAACAACATGTAAGTCTTTTATTATGTAAATGAGTTTAAATCTTTTCATATATCTTATTATTTGTAATAAATAAACTTAAATCGCACATAATTTTGTCAATTATTGAGCTTATGCACATATGAATATTAATTATGCACATATAAAAGTGTGATCTACTTGAAAACCTAATGGTTCAAAATACATGTTACACAATTAAATTAAAGAACCAAAAACAATAATAGTGCCATAGATCCCATTCAAATTCTTATACAAATATCTTTATAAGACATAACAAGGTCACTATCTCAAATTTATTTCTATTAACTCTTCATGATTTATACAATTATATAAATAATATACATCTAAGGCTATAAATCAACACAATAATACTCAATATAAATAATAATTGAGTTCATGAGAAAGACATACATTATAATCTATAAAACTTCTAATTTTATTATAAAGAGTAAGTTGAATAATAACTCAAGATATTAAAATAAGAAACCACTTTCAAAATAAGACTTGTGGTACCTCAATGCTTTTAAAAAGTATAAATACAAAATGATAGTTATAATTTTTCATGTCAATTTACAATTTAATATGATAATTAAGAATGACTTCTCAATAACAAATCAAATCCTGTAATTATAGGGATAAAATCTTGAATCAAATTATGAATCCTCTTAACTTACACTATGGCATAATCAACATGAAGAATAGTGCCAGCATAAAGCTAACCATGTCAACTCTTAAAGATAAATAATTTGTTAATCATAAGCATCATAGCTTCAGGAACAATAACAATAAATTATTTCTTCACGTTTATTTGGACCACTTTAATAAGGAATTAATTAACCTTTCTTCACATTTATTCAAGGAATTTCAACAAAATAAGATACCAATACTTCATAGGCTAAAGAAATATAATAAATTTGTCATATTAACTTTCAAAACATCAATGTTATATATATTTATTCATCCTACATTCACTTTTGACATAACTAAATCTAAATTTATCCATATTACTTGGAGAACACAAGAGTATTGGTATAGAGTTAGTTACAATTAGGAGATACAAGTATACAATAGTTGGAATAAATATAATAAAAGAGGCATTATCCCACTATAGTAATGTATAATTAAAACATTCAAATTCAATTTCATAAACAAGTACAACTTTCAACCTAACTAGCTAATAATGCATATAAATTAGAGTAATCAATACATACATAACACATAAATTAAATATTTTCAAATAAACTAATCTAAATTAATGTTATGTTCTACACACAAATCATGCAATACTGAGCTTTAGATTCTAAGACCCATTCCTACTCCATCATCAACTCTAATCTAATTCATTTTAAACTAGCAATGTAAAATAATGCACAATTCCCATAATTATTAACAAATATTTGACAATAACCTTATCAAGGTCATGAGGATCTCATCAATTTACCACAAGAAAAAAAATCATTTCAAATTCAACTCTCTATTATAATAATTCAAACACAATATTTTATGGACATTCAATAAAACAATATTCATTATTAACAATTAATCATAAAAATCTAAATAAATAATAAGTTCATATTATTTTTACTATATACTTGTGGATAAATTATAATACCACTATGTTTCCCTTGATTTTGTATTTTGAGTTCAAATCACACTCAAACTAGAATCAGCTCTACAATATAATTACCTTTTAATAAAATATTAAACTAGAACCATATCCAAAACAACACATCCCCATACCCATATCCATATGCATTTATTATTATTTTGTATTTACCACATCCTAAAAATACCATTCAACCATATCCATACGTAAAATAAATTAGAGATAGGATATAATAACTTAGTCTAAGATCTATCCAATAGTTGATAGTCATATCCATTCAACTACCTTTTCATTCTTCATCATTCTAATGAGATCCATTTACTTTATTACTACATATTCCCTAACCCTAATCGAGTTCAAACATTTGTCCACAATACCATAACTTATAAATATTCCACATTCCCACAATCAAAACATATAACTTAAGCTACCAAGTAAATAACACATGATATAATAGGAAAAATCACCAATCAAACATAAATAGGTCAAGGTTCATAAGCTGATTTTACACTTCAACCGATCTTTCAAAATAATATTTTCAAGAATAATTTCCATAAATATGTTTTTGCTAACTAACATAAGGTGAAAATTATTATAAGACTATTTTTAACAAGTAACTATTATTATAATATGTGATATAACTAATAATTATCTTATCAATATTTTAATCTTTTATAATGTGAAGTTGAATCAAACTATAATTAAAATATAATCAAATAATATAGTTTATAATAAAATTTATATCATGAGTCATTGACCTCTAATGTATTTTCTTGCTAACTTACCCTTTGAAAATCTAAAAATGCAATCCCAATTATTTCATTGGGTTAAAACCTAAAAAGGATATAGTTGAATAATCAAACATATATCTTAACAATGACCTAGTTGGGGTCTAGAATAATAAATGCATAAGCATTTAAATAGTTAGTAACTCAAAACATTCTAACTACACCAATGTCGATGAGCATCAACTAACAAATGAAATGTTATAAGCATAAAATTACAAGAGATTCATGAGCATCAATAGATCTTAATCCCATATATAATTACATCCAAATTCTAAAACCAGGATGGAAGCAAGGTACAAGATGAAACCTCTTTTTTATAATTATTGGAAAGGAATAGAGTTAAGAGGCCATCAAAGATTATATTGATAAGTTGATAATGTGGTAAATCTTTTTATTATAAAAGAGTTGTAGTGTACTTATTTGCATAGTTTCACTAAGAGACATGGAAAGGGATATGACAAATTCAACTTACTATTTTTATATTTGACCCAATAAATTAGGAAGAGAGGAACTTAGCTATTTTATAATATATACTACTCATTATGTGCATCAAAATATTTAAATATATTCTATGTTAGCTCTATGACTATTTAGATTAGGAAAAAAGGCCTCAAAATCTATGTGGAAACTATTGGTGATGTTAAGACCCATGTGGAAATTGGTAATTCTAGTACTGTCCTAAAATTATGTTCAAGTCTATGTCACCTCAAATCATTGTGATTTCACTTGTATGACTTACGTGTTTTTTCTTTCCCTCAGTCCTATGTGTTGATCCTTGATTTTCTTCCCCTTGCCTTGAAATCTTAGCTTCACTTTCAATACAAAATTGACTTGAAAAAAAAGAGGTTAGAAATATTGGACAATTCCAACACCTCCTTTTTTAGTGATTGATCATTTCATATATTTTATGTAACTACAAATAGGTCTCAAACCACATCTAGTTCTCCCACCTAGGGGTGTGTGTATGCACCATCATGATTATGCTATAATGTGATGAAATGTTTGGATTTTTATACCTGATAACATACAACTTTGACCTTTGTTTGTGTCCAAACTTGGCTCTAGGGTTTATCTTTTGAAGCGTTTTTGGATGTGCATGGTTTTTTGGTAATAACTCAAAATATTTCCAATGTGTTTCACATGTTTGATATGACTTTCCAATAGGAGTGCTAAATAGAAAGTGAATGACTAAATAATTACAAAATGAATATGAACTTAAGATTGATTTGTATTTATAGATGAATATTTGGTATTTTATCCCACAACCAACCCATGACACATGTCTAAGATGACATATTAGATATGTCCTAATTTTAAATGTATTCATTAAAGATTATTTGAATACACTGATAGATGTGGACACTTGCAACAAACTATAAACATTTAATTATTTTCAATATTATCCAAAGAGGAACAATCAATGATTTGGGATATGAAAAAAAAACACTTAGGATTATGAAACATTATTTAAAAGATTAAGGTGATCCTAAATATGTGTATTGGTAATTTGGGTTATCCAAGACAATATATAGCTAAAAGGATAGGGGAAAGTGTGCACAACAATCAAATATGTCTGCATAATTCTAAGCATGTGAATATATTTCAAATTTGATGTTACCAAGTATCTAATAAATTTTATATGTGTCTACACCTATCTCCTAATTCATATTATATACTTAGAGGATAATTATTTTATAAAATTAGATCATATGAGTGGTATTCTATCAAAATGTCATTTAGGAACCTTATAAATACTAATTAAAGTCCTAAAACTATCCTAGCTAAAATGTTGATGTAATTGATCTATATTTATTTAGCATACTAAATTGGGGTTGACACACTAGGTCAACCATGATGATCTATCACAAATATGCAAATAAATAAATCGATCTTGATCGATTTAGTAAGAATGTGTCACAAGCAGTAAAATAGAGTAGATTGATTAGGATTGATATGGTAGGAAATACAAGAGAAGATACAAAATTATTTTAATCCTAAATCTAGATAAATCTAGTAGAAAAATTTTAATATGTTAATAATAATGAATGGAAAAGATACCCATATGAGGATATACAGAGATAAAGGCATGATGGTGATGATAAGCATGTATAACAGGATAATATAGACATCTTTCATAATAAACCATGAAGTAACCCCACCACTTTTTTGTACACTCCTTAGGACATGCATTCCAAGATATTTATGCATTTAAAAGTCTTATACGATAATTTTTTAGTTTTTCAAAAATAAATGTGTATAGATATATTCCCCACCCAAATTTCATAACATGTCACAATAGTGTAATGCAAGATGCCTCTTTGGGAAAAATGCATTGCAACATAAAAACATAAATGTAAATATTATAATAAATGTTGATAAGTGAATTAAATAGCTAAAAGTATCACAAACATATCCAAACTTACCCTTTTTTTGAAATGATGAATGAAAATACCTTAGTCTTGGCCATAGAAGGTGCATAAACCATATATGATAACCCTAATTATACAAGCATATGCAGGGAATCAAGAAATCTAAGTATATACAACTTTAAAAAGATATTTTAAAAACAAGGGAAATTTTGGTGAGATGAGATGATAAGGATAAATTAGGACCAAAATACCTAAGGATGATATAATCTTTACTAAAATAAATATGGATAAAAAGGGCTGGATAGACACAAAGTAAGGGTTAAACTAAGTCCAAACAACCCAAAGATAAATTTATGATAAAGGATATTAAAGAATAAATTAGAGAAGGAAAAGTATAATATGGATTAGATGGCCCAAAAAAAGGTGAATAAAATATTAATGTCCCAAACATATTTAATATAAATCATATAAATATAAGGCAATGACCAAGAGATAATCTTTCAATAGCTCAAAGATGTAGTTTTTATTCAAGCGTGCCAAGTTCAATGAGCAACCCTTGAACACTAATACCTATAATAATGCTAACATGTATAAAAGAGATGGAGAATAATAAATATATAAAAAGGGATATATTTTAAAATGATTTTATCTATCAAGGGTAAAAATTAAAGGGAAGGAAAGAGGGCACCACCAAGTCAAAAACATGATCTATACCAAAAATAAGACACTATAGTCAATTTGGAAAGACTAAGAGTTTTTTAAATTAATTTCCCTAGATAAATTGACCCTACAAGAATGATCTTGTGCTAAAAAATGATGTATAAATATCATCCCATGAAGGATAATAAATTAACAACAAAAGGATCTTGACTTCACATAAAGTGATCTCTATTCCTCAGTACCCTTTACATAATTTTTGATCTAATATGCAGATTAGGTGTTTGTGTTATAAAATAAGTGGAATCAATGGTATTTATGAGAACTCACACCCTTTATACTAGCCTACCACACTAAAATGAGCCTCACCTTTATCATTAGGTCATCTATGGATCTTAATCATCAACTAAGATATGGGAAATTATAAGGACATGATAATTTTTTTGTTTTGATTTTGAATTTTTTAAGATATTTTGCCTTTTGAAATTGCCTTTTGATTTTTCTTTTTATTTAATTTATTAGCTTCTAAATTTTTGAATTTTTATATTTTACTCCTCCATATGAATACAAAAGACCAAAATTGGGTTCTAAAGATGACTAAGACAAGAGAGATTACACCTAGTGTCTAGACAGGAGAACCTCAAGACCAAGAAGCTTATATACTCTTATAATTACACCTTAGAAAAGAGTGAAATATTTAAAATGGCCTTGATATGACATACAATAGGTTGACGATGGAGATATATAGGTGGCTATATAATTATTTGGTTTACTCAATCAAAATAAAAAATAAAATGTATAGATGGAAATGTACAATGATATAAAGGTTTGAGACTTTCGTCATAAGGAAGGGTAAACTATGGATGAGAAACATGTAGATAGACTACAATATTTTTTCCACAAGAGAATTTAACTAAATCTAAGAAACAAATCACCACTCTCATCCATTGCCTTATATTTCTAAGAATACATAAGCTAATTTTGGAAGCATAAGCAAGAGAAAAAGGTAATAATATAATATGGACGCTTGTGAGGAGGGCCTAATTGTATTCCCCAAGGTCTTACCATGCAACTCACAAACTGAAAATCCAAGAGGCATAAATATAACTATAAAAAATTCATGATTGAAAGCACAATAAATGTAGTGACAAGGATAAGAAAGTGCACAATTTGTATGAATCCCAAAGGCAAAGATAATAGGGTAGGAGATGGAATTTTTTAGGAGGATGTGATTGTATTTTCCAAAGCCTTACCATGAAACTCATAAGATGAAAGGAAAAGAAGAATAATAAATTCAGGTAATAATGGATGATTGTTGGAGAAATAAGGAGGCACTAAAATGTAAAAATAATTTGTGTAAAATAAGGATGAGTCAACCTAGAGGTGATGCTAAGGTAGATGATAAGAAGCTAAAAGATGTAGTTAAATGAATCTAAGATTAAATAAAAGAGAGTTAGATAAAAACATAAAACAATGTTATCCTAGAATAAGATAAACTAACTATAAGCAAGAAAGATATATGTAAAAAATATAAAAATCATGGGAAAAAATAAAATTAAGAAGGAAAAATATCAAACATAATACTTTTTCAAATGTAAGTGTTGGTTAGCTCTATGAAAAATATGTCATTAATTGGTTTTTTATTGATAATTGTTAGGTCCGAGGATGTAACTTATAAGGTAATAACCTACCACTTTATGTCATATTTACCATATTTTTCATGTGTGTAATTATATTTCAACACTAACTTTCCAAAGAAAATAAATTCTAAGTTTAATTTTTTTGTTTTGTTGTTTAGATATGTAAGGTTTGCATTATTGATTATGTTTGAGAGAATTCATATGTCTCTCATCAAGGAGATATAAAGCATGAAGTAAAGCCTCATATATATCTTCATAGGAGATAATATGATGAAGATAAATATAAAAATAATATAATCTCACTTTGAGTGGTAATATGAATATGGAACCATAGACTAGAGAGAGTGGAGTTACCCAAGTGGCAGTATCAATACTATTGAACTAATCCCAAAGATCAGGGTAGAGCTTGAGATTCTAAAAGAGTAGAATTTTTTTAGGTAATTTTAAACTTAGATCATTTTTTTATTCAAGACTTTAATTTTTAAATTACCACCTTTGTTAGATATGATGGTGTGAATAATTCAAAAAAAATGGTTAAGGATGAATTTGGATATGATAACATTAGTAACATAAAAAATGGGTATAATCTACCTACTTGATAAAATACTTGATGGTGATAACAAAAACATGGCCATATTTCAATCAAGGTAACTTGTTAATGAGATCTAATCAACACATAAATAATGATTAAGGATATTCAAGTGATTTAAGCTCAACTAAATGAGAATCGATAATATCATCATGTAATTGACAAGGATTACACTTCTTTTCAAAGGTGATGGCATATATTTCAAGTGTTAGCTGATAATAACTCATGCACATGCATGTATGGGTTATAGTGTGTCTATTATAATGATTTCCACATATTCCATCATGTGTTTGGTCAAGAATAGGAGTGACCTCATCTTATATAGCATATCAAAAAAAGGTATTGTTGACCATTTTCCCCCACAAACCAAAATGTGTCAACCCCGCTATAGTCAAAATATTGTATAGGGGATTTTTATAATGTCATAGGGTATGTTGTGTCTTTTTTTGATGTCATTTCATATTCCATTTTAAGTGGGTCATGGCTTAGCCTAGTCTTTGTGTCTTCTAGTGTCTTAAGAATCATTTTTATCATATATGCAAGTAGTAAATTCTCATGGTGTTGAGTAGTTACAAGAGTAGGTCTAGAAAATCCTAAGGTTACACTTGGGAGTTTTGTTCAAATTTTGTCTAAGTGATTGGAGCATTCATATTTCCTTCAAAATAAGTTTCCACACAAAGATTAAAATAAATGTACAAGGCTTAATTCTTTCAGGACTTTTGTTTTGGGATTTTTGGCTAAGTGTTAGGAATTATTTCAAACATTTTGTCTGAAATAATTTCCCCAAAGGGTCATTTATTTGAAGGGAAATTTTCAAAGGTTATGAAGGGTATATTACAAGAAACTATCCCAATACACTTCTCTCAAAGGGCACTTTTAAAATAAAGTGTCCCAAACACTTTTTTTGAAGGGTGTTTTCCTTTGCCAAAGGTCTAGTACAAATCTCCTAAAGGGCACTTTTTCTTTGCCAAAGGGTCAATTGCAGAAAGCCCAAAGGATATTTCTATGGGAAAGTGACCCAAAAGTATAGTTTTATAAGGGTAAGTATTCAATGAGGTAGACTAAATAAAAAGTCTCAAAGAATAATTTTTAAGGAACAAAGGGGGTTGTTTTGAAAAGGTCAAGACCCTAAGAGATGATAAGAATACTTGGAATGGATTAGGAAGTGCATAAAATCCATTTGGTTATTTATTGTATTGATTAAGACACTTAGACCTAGTAGCATAATTCTTGAGTGGACACTTTTTTGACATCATAGTTTCCACGTGTGGACAAGTCAGAGGAAATTGGTCATATGGGTTTCTTCCCTTTTATGCCAAGATCATATACTCTAAATCTCACATCCTCTACCCAAACAAATCAAAATTTACAAAGGTCCAAAGTTGGCTCATCAGTCACTTCCTTCTTGTTTTCCCATACTTAGCCATTTTCAAGAAAGTTCTAGCAGAGCTGAGTGAGAACTTTCATAAAGCTATATCTCGCATGTGTGATACTTGTAGAGGAAGGTGATCTCATGGGTTTTATAATTTTGGTCCCAAGTTCATATGCACCAAGTTTTATGTCCTTTTCCAAATCCCAAACAAAGTTATCCATGTGCAAAGATGGGCTTCTAGGCATTTTTGCTAAGTTCGCCATACTTAGTCGTTTGAGCTCAGCCATCACCAAGAAGTCATGCAAGAGAAAATGGACCAGCCATTTTGAAATTTTAGTATCTTTGATTTGGAAGCTCCCAAGATTAGTGAATAAAATTGGTTTTTCCCTTTTGACCTTAAAAACATCTCCTACAAATTTAGGACCTCCATGTTTCTCACGCTTCAAGATCCAAACTTTCAAAGTTGGTCAAAAAACATGAGAGGTTCATGCTAACATCAAGTTTAAGCTTTAACAAAGTAAGTCTTTTTGAGATTAAATTTGATAGTCACATGAAAATTAATTATGGTTGCATGAATGTCATTTGGCATCCCATAAACTATCAAATTTAAGTTTATAAACTAGCTATTGGCTTTCAAACTATGGGTCCTAGTAAGATCAACAATCCTCGCTCAATCATACATCTCAATACAATGGTGAAAGAGGATTCAAATAGTCATAGAGATTAGGGGGGTCAACACATGGCATAATTATGTGAAGCTATAGATTGACAACAAAATCTTGAGGATTAATATGCATTCAACATGTGGTGTAAATGGGGATAAGGTTGAAATTTCAAAGGCAGATCTAAAAGCTCACATTTGTTTGTATCTGGAAGATCTAATGAAGCAAATGAGATTCAATGTGTCAATGATCTAGGTCAAGTCTTGATGACTAATCAAATCCAAAGGTTGACAAATAGTTTTGATGGGGAAAAGTAAGTAAAAGGTTCAAAGCCAAGCTTGAGCATGGTTCAGTTAGAGACAAAGCCAAATGTTTCAAAAGATGTTACTAGAATAGACATGTAAACTCAAATAGTTTCATCTCTGGGACCAACTACCTAAAAGGGACCACATCCCTCCACTATACACATTATGACAAACCAATTTAGAGTGGTTTAGCATTAGGATAAATCCCTAATAGATTGATCTAGTTGTTCTAACTAGATGGATGCCTAAACCTAGAAGGAATGCTTGATTCCACCAAGGAGGATCAAAGAGGGAATATTGTAACTATATAGTGACTGAAAATGATGGGGATCAATAAAATGTCTTGAAGGATCATAATTTATAAAATTAGTTGTAATTATGGTTGAAACATTCAAATAGATTGATTCCCCTTTTGAGCACCAAGGCCCGCCTTTATCTTTCAATTTTTATTCTATAAGCATAGCTCTTGAACTATTGTAAAGAAGTTCCACACCATGTATGGTGAAGCCCTAATGGAATAATGTTATATTTTCCATTTGAACATTAATACAAGTTTTTTTTTTTGAGTTTTGAACAATTTTTTGAGTCTGTAAGTGATGTATGGTGACGAGAAAAGATAACTCTATATCCTTCCTTCCCTTATCCTTTCATGTCTAAGAAAGAGTTCTTAGTCTAACAGGTCATATAAAGCATAGTCTAGTGTGTAAAGATTTTTCAAGTGTAAAATTTTCCTTGGAGTGTGAAATTTTCCCTCTGGTTCATTTACCTTTTATTATTGCTCACACCTCACCTCTATATTGAAATACTCATGTTAGAACCCATTAAGACTTACAAACTAGTTTATATACTTTGTTCCATTATGGTAGAAAATATGATGGTCATGTGGAAGATATTCTTGGTGTATCACCTTCTTTAGAGTATATTAAATTTATGTATTTTCTAACTCTTTTCCTTCATAAATAAGTAGTAACTTAAGTGACAAACATTACATGATATATTTAGGGAGCTAGCCCTTAAACCTAGACTCTCATTTTTGATATAGGTACACCCACATACTTGAAAATATTCCCATGTTGCCCAAATCTAGAAGAAACCTAAACATCCTCTTCTAGGGTACAAGATTTGGTGGCAATAGCTCTGGAATGCTTGGTGGGATGCATTATCTCCAAGACAACTTGTTAAGGTGAATGTTGGTCTTGACAAACACCAGTTGTAAACTGGTGTGTTACCTAGTATTTGGCAACTCGTCGAAGTGAATCTAGTTTTAGACCATTATTTTGTTGTAAAATTATCCCTATAATTCATGGTCCTCACTAGGTCATCATTTACTAGACCATCTGATCCTATTAATCCACCCATTCAGCCTGAGATCCTTCTTTCAATTCAATATCCATAGCTTAATCTTCCCTTAGAAGAACGAGTAGATTTTACTATCGAGGAAGAAGAGGAAGAGGCTAAAGAAGTGGAAGATCTTGAAGAAGAAGGCATGGCTAGACCTTATGGCTTCCATACCTTCAACTTCATGCATAATCCTATTCAACTTCATGCATATGATGTCATCCCCCCCAATACCATAAAAGGTGTGCCCATATTCAATGGTGAGAGTCACATCACACCAAGTGAGCACATTAGAGATGTCTTAAAATTTTGTAGTTTTCATAATATCATCCAAGAGAACATTGTCATTAAGATCCTTGCCATGTCTTTTAAATGGAAGGATCTTTATTGGTATAATAATCTAAAAGGTGGATGCATCACAAAATGGGATGAGTTTGGAGTGTTGTTGACTTCCAAATTTAGGAATGAAAGTGACCATGCCTCTCTCATTCATCATCTCAATGTGATAAAAAGAGGTCCCAATGAGGCAATGCATGACTTCAATGAAAGGTTTTAGAATACTTGTCATAGGTTTCCTCCTCCTATGAGACCACCTACTAGTTTTGTGTTCCCTACTTACTTGAAATCCATTGGGATTGAAATTGCTATCATGCTTCAATCTATGGGTAGTTCCACCCTCCCTAAGGCATATGAGTTTATTATCAAAGCTGAGAATATCCTCATCCAATCTAGAAGATTATCACCTAAAGTGTTTATGCCTCCATTGTCTCATGCTTCTGAAATGTTTCAAATGTGGCTCAAACTCTTAATGTCAATACCAAGCCTAAAGTTTCTCTTAAGAAGGAGGACAATGTCATGATTAAAGATGAAAATATTCAAAGGCTAAGAGCTCAGCTTAGAAAAGCTAATGTGTAACAAGGTTTTTATCAGAACCCTTACCCCTATCAAAAATATTATGGTCAATAATATGGAAGAGTGAGAGGCCAATGGCAGCCTAATCTCAATAGGCCTACTAATACATATAATCCTAGCTCTACCACCAATGTAAAGGAGATGGTACTAATTGCTAGCAATTTGGTGCATGGAGAAGATTGGTAGTAAGACCAATTCATAGATGCCAATCAAAATGGAGAGAAATCTCTAGTGTATTAATGTGTAGTTACTCCCCTCCTATAAAATTAAGATGAGGTGATGATGTAAGATAACGAGGATTGGCAAACTCAAAGAGAGATCTTCACCAACTTTTTGGATGAAGATACTTTTGTGCTAAATCAAGGAGCCTCTATTATATATAATAATAAGGCCAAAAATAGGGCTCTAGGGGGTGGAAATATCATGCATATAGGCTCATCCAATCCTCCTACAATTCAACAAGACACAACTACAAGTGTGACCATTCCAAAGGCTTTTGTGGTAGTTCTAAAGACTTTTGCACCTCCAACAAGTCAAAATATGGTAAGGTCCACCCCTATCACTCAAGTTCTAAGTATTTATGTACCTAAAATATCCCAAGAGAAAGTATCTATATCTTCTTTAAACGTTATATATTTTTTTAAGAGTACTAAAACATCCATTTCCTTTTGGGATGCTTTACATATGCCTGGTTAGAAGGAACTCCTCCAAAAGTATTTATCTACTATCCCTGTTAGTGTCTCACCCTCGATTCAAAGTCATGTTGTCCTTGTAAGCTCCCCTAGTGCCATTTTTTAACCATCCACTAGGGCTAAAAAACCTCCACAATTTTATCTCACTCTCATAGTAGGTGATAAGCTAGTCCATAATTTCATATTAGATAGTGGAGCTTCAACTTCAGTCATGTCTAAGGTAATAACTGACAAAATAGGTTTGAAGTATGAGACCCATAGTAAAGGATTTCTCTAACTAGATGGTACCCCTACCAAAACCATAGGACTGATAAAAATCTTGAAGGTTTTCCTACATGACTGTCTTAGTTTTTCGATCTTGTAAGACATAGTTGTGGTTGATCTCCCAGTGCACTTTACAATCTACCTGTCAAGGGACTTTACTGCCAAGATTGGTGGATATCTTTCAATTAATTGATCCTTCTTGGATTTTAGGATGAGGTATGGGACCAAGGTGATAATTATTACCTATCCTCTTGCAATTTTTCATATCAAACTTTACATTGAGACAAGTTCTAATTTGAATTGTGTTATTCATGAAGAAAAGGATTCTATTCTAGATGATGGCACTTCTTCCAAGATTAAGGGAATTGTAGATTTATTTCTTGATGAATATGGTACTAATACTTACTATTAGGATCCGTATGACCTCATGGAGGAAACTAATCAAGGACATATTATATACATGAATAAGGAATACATACACCTCTACTCACCAAGGAAGAGGGTGAAGATGATGAACTATGGAAGATGTTTTTTGATGGTTCAAGAAGTAAGTTTGGTGTAGGGGATAGCATTATGTTTGTCTCTCCATCAAAACAATAGTATTATTATTCATATATATTTTATTTTATTTTCACTTACAATGTGATTGAGTATGAAGGTTTGATTCACAGCCTTCAATGGGCAGGGGGAAAAGGGGTTAAGAACCTACAAGTCTATGGAGACAACAAGTTGGTTGTGCACCAAGTTAGGAGGTGTTTGTTGTCAAGAACCCTTTGATTAAGTCATATAATCATTGGGTATGGGATCTACTTGGATAATTCAATGCATTCAACATTCACTTGGTCCCAAAAGAGCAGAATAGTCATGTTGATAGACTAGCTGCCATAGGAGCCCAATTTGACACTCCAACTACCATAAATGAAGAAGGAAATTAGTATCATATTAAGATCATTATTAGATTTTATGTACATTATAATGAAATCTCTTATCAAGTTTTTAATAGTGATAAACACATTGCATGGTTCTTGAAAAATGAGGCTGATTTTTCTTCAAGAAATTAGGGGAGACTCCAAGAACAGTTGGGTGACTAGATTGTGTAACTAAAGACCAATAAGATACCTAAGGGTTTGGTGACCTTATAAAGTATCTTTAATGATAATTATCAGAAGAGGAAGGATAAATCTATCGTATCTAAAAAATATGATAATTACAAAAGGGTCTTGATATTTAAGGATAGCCTCCTCAAATTAGGCAAGGTATGTTCTACATTAGAAAAATAAGCATTCATTGATCTATGTAGAGAGTTTAATGATATATTTGATTAGGAATATAAGGACCTTAAGGGATTTGATCTTATAATATCACACCATACCATTTATTTGGAACCAATAATTAAACTAGTTAGACAAAAGTAAAGACCCATCAACCCCAAGGTTAAGCAATTCATGAGGATGGAGCTCACCAAGTTCCTTGAATCTAAGATAATATTTCCCATCAAGCATTCAATGTGGTTGGATAACCTTGTGCCTATTAGAAATAAGAATGGAAAGATAAGTAGTTTTTTAGACTTTAGATCTTAATCAAGTGTCACTCAAATATCACTATCCTCTACCCTTGATGGAACAGATTCTACAAATGATTTTAGGTTCTCAACATTTCTCTTTGCTAGATGGCTATTTAGGCTACAATAAAATTTTAGTCAATGAATATGATTGGTTCAAGATATCCTTCACTACCAAATGGGGAACCTTTGCTTATAGGAAGATGCCTTTTGGTCTATCCAATGCTGGTGCCACTTTTTAGAGAGTAATGGACATGGACTTTAAAGGTTTGATCAATAAGTTGGTACTAGTTTATCTAGATGATATAACAATATTTTCTAAGGATGAAGATGAACACATGCGACATTTAAGGTAAGTGTTTAAAATAATTAGGCAATATGGGGTATCCCTTAACCCAAAAAAGTACATCTTCATTATTCATGAAGGTAAGGTCTTGGGACATATTATTTCCAAGAATGGTCTGACTATCAATCTTGAGAGAATAGAGGTTATCCTAGGTTTATCATTGCCCTTGTATAAGAAAGTTCTTCAAATTTTCTTGGGAAAAATAAATTTTGTATGAATATTCATACCTAGTTTTACATATTTAGTAAAACCTATCATAGCTATGCTCAAGAAAAACCAAGTCTTCTCTTGGACCAAAGAGGGTAAGAGCAATTTTGAAGCCATAAAGAAAACAATTACAGAAGCTCCTACCCTTGTGAATCTAGATTTTACTAAAGAATTCATGTTGTATTCATTTGATAACTTTGATACTATCTCAACCATGTTGATGTAAAAGAATAATGAGGGCATGGAGTAGCCAATTTCATTCTTCAATCAAGGTTTAGAAGATTATGAAGTCATATACACCTTTATGGAGAAACATGTCCTTATTGTTGTAAGAGGACTAAAGAAGTTTAGACATATGGTGTCAAATAACAAGATACAGGTTATGGTCTCTCATTCCAGCACCAAGGAATTTCTTTTGAGTAGGTATCTCAGTGAAAAGAGGGTAGGGTGGATCACTAGGGTGATAGAATATGATGTTGATATCAAAGTGACAAAATTGCTAAGGGGAAAAGGCTCTATGAACATCTAAAGAGGAAGCTCTAGTTAACCATGAGTGTCCCCAATCAGCTGGTATATTGCCTCCAAAAAATTATACATGGGACATGATCAAATTTATCCAAAATGGTGAGTACCTTGATGATATGAATAGATCATAAATGAGGTATTTTAGATTGCAACATATACCCTTTTGTCTTATGGATGGTGTGTTGTTTAGGAGATACATCAATGGTGTGTTATTGAGATGAATTGAAAATGACCAGTTTAGAGTGTTGCTTGAGAAGTTTCATGATGGGACAATAGGAGGCCATTTCTCTCTAAAGACCATAATTGCCAAGATCATGAGGGTTGGCTATTATTGGCCCAGCCTCTTCAAGGATTTCCATGCTTGGGTGAGAAGGTGTGGACAATGTGCCTTATTTATAGGAAAGCATAAGCTTGCATCTCTTCCTCTAAAGCCTATCCAAGTGGACCAAACTTTCATGCAATGGGGTCTTGACTTTATTGGCATGATAAACCTCCCATCAAGTGCTCGTCACAAATGGATACTCACAGTAACTAACTATTTTACCAGATGGGTTGAGTCATTAGCATTGAAGGAGGATAACAAGAGTGTCATCTTGGATTTATATGAGAGCATCATAATAAGTTTTGGTACCCCTTATAATATCATTTTAGATAATGCTCCTGCTTTTATGGGTAATAAAATAGCTAATTGGGAAAGTAATAATGGCATATTCTTGAGCACTTCATCCAACTATTACCCTCAAGGTAATGGATTGGTTGAATATACCAACAAGAACCTAATCATAATCATTAAGAGAACCCTAGAGAATAACCAAATATCTTGGCATACGAAACTAAAGACAACCTTATGGGCTGATAGGATAACTCCCAAGAGGTCAATAGGGAATTCTCCTTTTGTGCTAATCTATGGAAGGTAAGCTAGGTTGTCTATATCTCAAAAGTTGTTGGCCTTGGGATTATCACACCAAATAGAGTTTCTTGATAACACCCCCATGGAAGTGATATTGACATAACTAATGGAGTTGCAAGAGACTATAGGTAAGTCTCATTAAGCCATAGAGGATCACCAAGAATTAATGAAGAGTCTTTTGATAAGAAGGCAAATCTAAGATCATTTTAAGAAGGTGACATAGTATTTAAATGGGATTAAGATAGAGAAAATATGGGTAGGCATACTAAGTTTGATACCCTATGGAGTGGATCGTATGTCATCACCAAGTGCAAACAAAGCAACTCCTTTCAATTAGTAAAGATGAATGGAGAAGAACTACCTATCCCTATCAATGGGATACACTTAAAACCCTACCATTGAGAGTTGAAGGTCTATCTTGTAAATATTATACTAGGTGTGTGTTTCTTTTTTAATGTGTGTGTTGTGCTTCAATAAGTGATTTTGAAGCACATGTGTGTTTTGCTTAGTTCCTTACTTTGTATTTTGTTCCTATTATTTTATTGTGTTTTGTATATTGCTCAAAAGTAGTTTATATATCTAGCCTGTATACTTTTGACTCCATAGCCCAATAGACAAGATTAGGAAATTGGTCATGACATAGCAAACATACCACCCTTGGGAAATTACCAAAGATGTTGACCATTTTTCCCCACAATCCAAAATGGATCAACCCCACTATAGTCAAAATCTTTTATATGGGTTTTTTATAATGTCATAGGGTATGTTATGGCTTTTTTTTTTATGGAAATTTAAGTAGATCATGCCCTAGCCTAGTCCTTATGTCTTTTTTTGTCTTAAGAATCATTTTGATCATATATTGATGCAAGAGCATCTACAATAGCACCATGGAGGACTAGTTTCAAATGCAAATGAAATTCTAGTGGAAAATTTTAAATTCTAGTTTTCCCTCCAAATTGTGTAGATTTCAAAATTTCACCTTTAAAGTAAATGTAATGGTCAAAATTTAAAAGTGAAAGGGTAAAATAGTGATGGTTAGGCTGTTGAGAAAATCAGGGGGAAATGGTTGAAACTATTTTCAACCTTAGTATATTGTTGAAACTTACAAACAGCATTTGGTTTTGCTTTAAGCCCAATTTGGGCGTAGAAGTTAGAAGGGAGATTCTTGAAAAGAGAGAAAAAAGAAGAATTCATTAAGGAGAGAGAAGGAGAAGATAAGAGAGGATGAGAGGGGTGTAGAAGAGAAGAAGGATAGAGACGTAAGGTCCTCTCATGAAAGGAAAGAAGATAGAATGAAGAGAAGAGAGGAGAAACAGTGAGGGAGGACCTCACTCAAGAGTTGTTAGAGTTAAAGAGAAGGATCAAACAATGTGAGAAGGAGAAAACAAGGATTTTGAATCCATGGAACATGGAGATTGAATCTGGTATTAAATTTTAAGTCTTCTATTGATCTATGAAAGAGAGAATGAATGTATTTGTTTCATATATGGTTTCTTTATGAATTCTGGTAACAGTCCTGTGTAAGTGTGTGTATGATAGTTCTCTATGGAATATTGAGAGAGACTGGTTATTTTGTATGTTGGGAGTAATTGAAAACTGATATTTATGTGAACAAAAGATCTTAAGAACTTTGAAGGTTATAAAAAGCCTAAACAGGCCTAAACAGGGTATTCAGGAATTTAAAACTACAGCCCACTGTCTTAAGTAAAATCCACGTGAAAATGTTTGTATGAAGTCTAAAATGGTATGGAGATAGGTCTATAAGGCAAGAATGAACCTAAATCAAGAATAAATAGGCGTTATAAACCCCTTTAATGTCCAAAAACTCCACTGTTGAAATTCAGGCCTGTAGGTGATAGTGTACAGAAAAAGTTAAGAAACTTGTATGTTTTTACATTGTAAGTGGATTGATCAGGTCATTGTTGATAGGTAATATGAATGGGGAAGTCATTAAGGTACTTACATGTTTGTTTATCCTCTTGAAATTCTATTGATCACTCAAAAAGAGAAGACAATAATGAACCCTATTGACTGTCATGAAAATACAGTCCATGACAACTGAGAGGTCCTGTTTGGAAAACACAGTAGGATGATATGACCTAGAGGAGGATTGGAGAAGGTGTAGGGAATCAATACAGACCCTATAAAACTTATTTTAACCCTTGAAATAGGGTAAAACACACCCAGAAAAATTAATATGCTCTCAGCCTGTGATAGTCATTGGAAAATTCTGAATTAGGGTCAAGCCCTCAAAATGAGTTTAAATGATTGAAAACTCTTGAAAATTTGTAGTCTAACCCTTGAATATATTATAAAACTTTTTTAATTGGTTTCAAGGTGATAAAGTATGGATAAATACAAAAAAAAGTCAATTGCCAAGTGAAACCTAGGTGCATGTGAAGGGAAGAGCATAGGCTAATATAGGAAAAGTGAATTTCTCCAAAGGAGTGCACTAAAAAATGTTTGATTCACCTATTAAAAGGTAATGGGTATCTGTAATGATTCTTGGTTTGGTTAGAAAGTCCGTACTTCACTATGGACAAGACGTTTTGCATTCAAAGAGGGCTAATTAGAACAGGGCCTAAAGAAGAAAGTACAATTCTGTACAAAGTAACCTCATGAGATTTTCCAATATGTTATAGGAGGGCTTAATGGGTATCCATAAATGGTTTTACTTTCATGATTGAGTTAACCTATAAAAATTTATGGCCAATAAATAGGGAAAATAGGGCTACAAAGAATGATTGAATTAAATAGGCCTGTATAAGAAGTTAACTCACAATTTGATGGTTACAGAGCAGTGTAAGGATAGTTTCATCATTTGGTATCAAAGCTTGAAGCTATTTGTAATTGGTAATTTGTTGATGGTTATGATTTCTAATGAGTTGTTACAGGATTTGGCAAGAGGATCAGCAGGACAAAGTGCTGGAAGACCCTGGGGAGAAAAGGTATGAGTAATCTTTGCTCTTTGAGTTAAGTGTATTGTGTTGAGAAGAAATCAAGTGAAGAAGTTGCAAGTTTAGGTAGCCAAGCCATTGAGGCTTAAGAAGAGAAGAAGCCAAGTAAAGCTTAGTGAAGATCCAAGAAGAAGCTTGGATAGTTTGCCAAAAGACTAAGGTGAAATAGACTTAGGTGAGGTAAAGGATGGAGTTTGAAGCTTAGAGAAGCTCAAAAGTAAGGGAGCATAGTGAATGCTCAAGAAGAAGATCCAAAGCAAGGTAACCTTGGATTTGTGATTTGTAATTTGTTGAAGTGTTGTAGAGTTGCTGCAGGATTGAGAAGGGGATCAAAAGACTAGGATGTAAAAGGCCTAGGTGAGATCAAGGAGATTGTCAAAAGACCAGTCAAGGAGAAAAGGCTTGGGTGAGACAAGGGATCAAGAGACCAAGGTGGAAAAGACTTGGGTGAATATCTCAGAGATGGAAGTGTTGTTGAAGGCACTACAGAGCAGCAAGGTACATGAGGGCACCAAGAAGAAAGCAAGCATCAAAGGTATGAATAGTTTTGTAATTGATAAAGAGATTGCTAATTTGAAGAGAGAGTTGGCTAAGATTAAAGATGAATATGAGTCTTGGATGTAGATGGATAAGCAAGCATGGGCATGGCCAATGAGGAGGAGGTTGAAGTGGCCAATAGATCTCCTAAAGAAGAGGATAAGAAGGCAAAAGAAGATTGCCATGAAGAGAGAAGCCCATAGAGGCTTGAAGAAGATAAGAAGGTTGCCAAGTGAGAAGCAAGAGGAAGAAGTTGTGAATAAGGTTCTCATTTTGGAGGACAAGAGAAGATAAGAAAGAAAAGATGAAGTGCCAGGAAGAGCACTTGAAAAGATGAGAGTGTTGGTGAAGAGAGCACTCATAGGGACCTTATGGTCTCTTGTTTTTATTTCTAATATTGTCTTTGCATGGATAATTGTAGGTATGAGCAGCCTTATGAAGGTCAAGAAAATGGCCTTGAAGAGTGAAGAGATTGGTGCAAGAGAAGACACCAACTACACAAGGGAATGTGTAAGAGGAAAGAGAAGTAAGTTTGCTGCTATTGATAAAGAAGAAGAGATGCATTGGTTAATGCATGAGGAAGGTGTTGAAGAAACCTTACAAGCAAGAGGAGAGATAGAAGATGAAGCTGAATTCCATGATGCCATTGAATGCTAAGAAGAAGAAAGAGAGCAGCCAAGCACAAAGGGAGAGAA
This sequence comes from Torreya grandis, assembly GCA_037957365.1. Lineage (NCBI taxonomy): Eukaryota > Viridiplantae > Streptophyta > Pinopsida > Cupressales > Taxaceae > Torreya > Torreya grandis. The sequence continues at coordinate 1,241,026 of JARHVA010000418.1, forward strand.
AGATTGCTCCATGGAGCTAGCTATCAAAGAGGTAAATGAAGTGTTAAGACCTGATTTTGATTGTTATTATGAGCATGAAGCTACTAATGTACAGGTGCAAGAGTTAAGGAAGATGATAGAGCCCTCAAAAAGAGAATTTAAGCATGGGTATGTGATGCCTAAATGGTGGAAGAAGCAAACTCTCAAGCAAAAGGAAGTGTTGATACAAGAGCATGGTTACAAGATGCCTAAATGGCTTGTGAAGTCAAATGATAAGAAGAAGAATCAAATGTGGGTGCCTAAGAAGGCAAAGAGAAAAGAGAGGATTGAAGGTGATTCAAGCAGCCAAGAGAATGAAGGTAAGAAAGAAAAATTCTCAAAGAATAATGAGGTAGAGCATGAGGATGCAAAGATGAAAGGTAAACAAATTGTTTGTGATGATGTTTTTGAATCCTTCAATGATATTTTCATGAGAAATGAGGAATGGAAAGTGGTTGTATGGACTAATATGTAGCAAGGAGAGAGTTCCAAATGGAAGGATGATAAGGAAAAGAGAAAGTATGCAGCTGAACAAACAAGATGGCTTCAAGCAGAGATTGAAGAAAGCAAAGAGACAGAAGGTAAGGACACTACAATTGTATTTGATAAGTATAATGATGTTGATGAAGAAGTTGGTTTATATGAAGACAAGCTAAGAAAAGATGAGATAAGAGGTAAAGGGCAAGTAATCCTTGTGAGTGATAAGCCCAAGTTTGATGAAGAAAATAGTGAGATAGATGAGATCTTACTAAAGGAAGAGTTGAAGATGCTGGAGGAGCTATTTGGTAATTCAAGAGAGATGAAGGAAGGTACAAGCCATGGTGAAGATAGAATTGGGTAAAGTGAAACAAGAAAAGAGTAAAGCAAAGAGGCAAGGACAGTGTTGGTCAAGGAATAAGAGAAAGCATGTGAATACAGCCAAGAGGCTTCATGGCTTAAAGATTTTGATTCTAAGGTGTCTTTGAATGTTTTGTATGCAAGTATGAAGGTTGCTGAAGTGAATGACATAAATGAGTCATTGGAGAAGCTTATGGAATAAGAAGAACTAGAAGACATATATGAAGATGAAGAAGCATGGAAGCTGGAGATGGCAGCTAAGAAAGAGATGAGGAGAAGAACATACCAGAAGAGGAAGAACAGCAAGATGAAAGACAAAGACCACCAAAAACAAACACAAGCATTGGCATTGACAACAAGACCTTGGGATCCAGGTATACAAGTGAAGACTAAAGTGATGAGGAAGCATGACATTTGAACTAAGGTTAAAATAGTTTCTAGAGGGAGAGTATGATGCAGGAGCATCTACAATAACACCATGGAGGACTAGTTGCAAATGCAAATGAAATTCTAGTGGGAAATTTCAAATTCTGGTTTTCCCTCCAAATTGTGTAGATTTTAAAATTTCACCTTTAAAGTAAATGTAATGTTCAAAATTTAAAAGTGAAAGGGTAAAAAATTGATGGTTAGGCTGTTGAAAAAATCAGGGGGAAATGGTTAAAACTATTTTCAACCTTAGTATATTGTTGAAACTTACAAACAACATTTGGTTTTGCTTTAAGCCCAATTTGGGCGTAGAAGTTAGAAGGGAGATTCTTGAAAAGAGAGAAAAAAGAAGAATTCATTAAGGAGAGAGAAGGAGAAGAGAAGAGAGGATGAGAGGGGCATAGAAGAGAAGAAGGACAGAGAGGTAAGGTCCTCTCATGAAAGGAAAGAAGATAGAATGAAGAGAAGAGAGGAGAAACAGTGAGGGAGGACCTCACTCAAGAGTTGTTAGAGTTAAAGAGAAGGAGAAAAAAATGTGAGAAGGAGAAAACAAGGCTTTGGAAGCCATGGAACATGGAGATTGAATCTGGTATTAAATTTTAAGTCTTCTATTGATCTATGAAAGAAAGAATGAATGTATTTGTTTCATATATGGTTTCTTTATGAATTCTGGTAACAGTCCTATGTAAGTGTGTGTATGATGGTTCTCTGTGTAATATTGAGAGAGACTAGTTATTTTTTATGTTGGGAGTAATTTAAAACTATTATTTATGTGAACAAAAGATCTTAAGAACTTTCAAGGTTATAAAAAGCCTAAACAGGCCTAAACAGGGTATTCAGGAATTCAAAACTACAGCCCACTGTCTTAAGTAAAATCCACGTGAAAATGTTTGTATGAAGTCTAAAATAGTATGTAGATAGGTATATAAGGCAAGAATGAACCTAAATCAAGAATAAATAGGTGTTAGAAACCCCTTTAATGTCCAAAAACTCCACAGTTGAAATTCAGGCCTATAGGTGACAGTGTACAGAAAAAGTTAAGAAACTTGTATGTTTTTGCATTGTAAGTGGATTGATCAGGTCATTATTGATAGGGAATATGAATGGGTAAATAATTAAGGTATTTACATGGTTTTTTATCCTCTTGAAATTCTATTGATCACTCAAAAAGAGAAGACAATAATGAACCCTGTTGACTGTCATGAAAATACAGTCCAAGACAACTGAGAGGTCTTGTTTGGAAAACACAGTAGGATGATATGACCTGGAGGAGGATTGGAGAAGGTTTAGGGCATCAAGATAGACCCTAGAAAACTGATTTTAACCCTTTAAATAGGGTAAAACACACCCAAAAAAATTAATATGCTCTCGGCCTGTGACAGTCATTGGAAAATCCTGAATTAGGGTCAAGCCCTCAAAATGAGTTTAAATGCTTGAAAACTCTTTAAACTTTGTAATCTAACCCTTGAATATATTATCAAACTATTGGAAGTGTTTTCAAGGTGCTACAGTATGGATAAATACAAAAAAAAGTCAATTGCCAAGTGAAACCTAGGTGCATGTGAAGGGAAGAGCATAGGCCAATATAGGAAAAGTGAATTTCTCCAAAGGAGTGCACTAAAAAATGTTTGATTTACCTGTTAGAAGGTAATGGGTATCTGGAATGATGCTTGTTTTGGTTAGAAAGTCCGTATTTCACTATGGACAAGACGTTTTACATTCAAAGAGGGTTAATTAGAATAGGGCCTAAAGAAGAAAGTACAATTCTGTACAAAGTAACCTCATGAGATTTTACAATATGTTATAGGAGGGCTTAATGGGTATCCAGAAATGGTTTTACTTTCATGATTGAGTTAACCTATAAAAATTTATGGCCAATAAACAAGGAAAATAGGGCTACAAGGAATGATTGAATTAAATAGACCTGTATAAGAAGTTAACTCACAATTTGATGGTTATAGAGCAGTGTAAGGACACTTTCATCATATATGCAAGTAGAAGATTCTCCTGGTGTTGATTAGTTATAAGATCATGTCCAAAAAATCCTAAGGTTGCACTTGGGAATTTTTTCAACTTTTGGCCAAGTGATTGGAGCATTTAAATTTCCTTCAGAGGAAGTTTCCACACAAATCCCACAAAAAATGTACAAGGCTTAATTATTTTGGGACTTTTGTTTTGGAGTTCTTAGATAAGTGTTAGGAATTTTTTAAGACATTTTGTCTAAAACAATTTCACTGAAGGCTCATTTACTCAAAGGGAAATTTTTTAAGGTTTTGAAGGGTATATTACAAGAAAGTGGCCCAATACACTTCTCTTGAAGAGCACTTTTGAAATAAAGTGTCCCAAATACTTTTTCCTAAGGGTTATTTCCTTCACCAAAGTACAACTTTCCCAAAGGCCACTTTTTCTTTGCCAAAGGGTCCAATGCAGAAATCTTGAAGGATCTTTTTATGGAAAAGTGACCCAAAAGTAGAGTTTCTGAAGGGTAAGTCTTCAATGAGGTAGACCAAACAAAAAGTCTTGAAGGACACTTTTTAATGAGAAAATGGGGCTATTTAAAAAAGGATGAGACTCTACGGGATGACAAGAATGCTTAAAATGGCTTAGTAAGTACATATAATCCATTTGATTTTCTATTGTATTGATTGAGACACTTGGACCTAGTAGCAAAATTCTTGAGTAGACACTTTGTTGATGTGATAGTTGCCACATGTGGATAAGTCAAATGAAATTGGTCATATGGGTTTCTTCCCTTTTGTGCCATTATATGATCTAAATCTTAAGTCCTCCACCCAAGCACATCAAAAGTTACAAAGGTCCAAAGTTGTCTCATGAGTCACTTCCTACTTATTTTTCCATACTTATCCATTTTCAGGAAAGTTCTAGCAAAGCAGAGTGAGCGATTTCACAAAGTTATATCTTGCATGTACAGAAGTTATAAAGGAAGGTGATCTCATGGGTTTGCTCATTTTGGTGCCAAGTTCATATGCACTAAGTTTGAGGTCCTCTACCAAAGCACAAATAGAGTTATCCATATGCAAATATGGGCTTCCAAGCATTTTTTCTAAGTTCCCCATACTTAGTCATTTGAGCTCAGCCATCACCAGGAAGTCATGCAAGAACAAATGGACCAGACATCTTGAAATTTTATTATCTTTGCTTTGGAATCTCATGGGATCAGTGGATCAAGTGGGTTTGTCCCTTTTAACCTTAAGAGCATCTCTTGAAAAATTGGGACCTCCATGTTTCTCATGCTTCAAGATCCAAACTTTCAAATTTGGTCAAAAAACATGAGACATTCGTGATAACATCAAGTTTAATCTTTAAAAAAGTACGTCATTTTGAGATTAAATTTGATGGTCACACAAACATTAATGATGGTCATGTAAACATCATCTGAAATCTCATAGACTATCATATTTAAGTTCATAAACTAGCCATTGGCTTTCAAACTATGGTTCCTAACAAGATCAACTATCCTCACTCGATCATACATCTCAATCTAACAATGTGAGAGGAATCAAATGGTTAGATAGATTAAGTGGTCAACACATGGCATAAGCACATGAAGCTATAGACTAATAGAAAGATCCTAAGGATTAATGTGTATTTGACATGTGGTATAAGCAGGGACAAGATTGAAAATTCAAAGGTGAATCTGAGGGCTTGCACTTTTTCATATTTGGAAGATCTGATAGAGTGAGCAAGATTCAATGTGTCAACAATCTAGGTCAAGTCTCGATGACCAATCAGATCTAAAGGTTGATAAATAGTTTTGATGGGGTAAAGTAAGCAAAAGGTATGAATCCAATCTTGAGCATGGTTTAGTTAGAGCTAAATCCAAATGTTTTGAAAGATGCTACTATAGCAGACATGTATACTCAAATGGTTTCATCTCTAGGACCAACCACCTAAAAGGGACCATGTCCCTCCACTATACACATTGTGAGAAACTAGTTTGAAGTAGTTTAGCATTAGGAAAAATCCCTAATATATTGATATAACTATTCTAACAATTTGGATGCCTGAACCTAGTGCGAATGCTTTATTTTGCCATTACAACCACTAGAGAGGATCAAAGAGGGAATATTGTAGCTTTGTAATGAATGAAAGTGATGGGGATCAATCAAATGGCCTTAAGGATCATTATTTGTAAAATTAATTGTAACTATGGTTGAAACATTCGAACGGATTGATTCCCCTTTTGAGTGTTAAGGTCCCCTTTCTCTTGTGGTTTTTCTTTTATAAGTATAGCTCTTGAGCTATTTTAAATAAGTTCCACACCATTTATGGAAAATCCCTACTATATTGATGTTATATTTTCCCTTTGAACATTAATACAAGTTTTTTTTTTGAGAAGTTTATTTTTTGAGTTTTGAACAATTTTTTAAGTCCTTAAGTGATGTATGGTGATGATAAGTGATAACTCTTTATCCTTATTTTCCTTATGCTTTCATGTCTAATAAAGAGTTCTTAATCTAATAGGTCATATAGAGTGTAGTCTAGTGTATAAATATTTTCAAGTGCAACATTGTCTTTGGAGTGTGAAATTTTCCCTCTAGTTCATCTACCTTGTATTGCTTCTCACACCTCACCTCTATATTGAAATACTCATGTTAGAACCCATTAAGACTTAAAGAATAGTTTGTATACTTTGTTTCATTGTGGTATAAAATATGAAGGTCATGTGGAAGATATTATTGGTGTGTCACCTTCTTTAGAATAGGTTCAATTTATGCATTTTCTAACTCTTTTCCCCCATAAACAAGCATTATCTTAAGTGTTGCATGATATATTTAGGGAGCTAGCCCTTAAACCTAGAGGCTCATTTTTGATATAGGTACACCCACATACCTAAAAATGTTCATATGTTTCCCAAATCTAGAAGAAGCCTGAACAACATCTTCTAGGGTGCAATATTTGGTGACACTAGCTACCTTTAAATTTATGATAGTAAATGATATTATACTTAATGACAAACTTAAGGGATTTCCTTTGAAATTTGATAATTTCAAAAGAGTCAGCCTTGAATGGATAAATTTTATTATTTATAAATCTAATGATTTTTTCATACCAAGGGATTTTTCAAGTGGTGACATCCTTGATATTAAAAATAGAATATTCATTCACTTGTGCTAGGGAACATGGGTATTTCCACTTGTGATTGAGAAATTGGTTATCATGTAATACTTTGTGCAGGTGGAAAATGGAAGCTATAGAAGTAAGAGAACCAAAGGTAAGGGAATCATAAACAACATTTTATTCTCTTGGAATTGCCTTGATATTGAAAGCTAAAAATCCTTTGACAAGGTTTCTATCAAGGTCATAATATGATCTAATGTTCTCAATTTCGTATTAGTAGGTGCCATTAATTTTGTGATATATAAGTTGAGAATCACCTAAAGCATGTAATAAATAGATATAAATATTAATTGTTTCTTGCATACTAAGAATAAGTGATTTGTATTTAGCCATGTTATTAGTAACATCAAAGTCTAATTAACAATCTATAAGAGTTATCTTGCCGAAAAGGATTAAAAAGGACACATCCTACCCTAAATCCTTAAAAGCACTTGGTTTCCTCAAAATGGAGAGTCCAAGTATCCTTGTGAAAATCAATGGTGACTCAGGTTTAATTTTCATGTTAAGTTATTTTGGATTAGATGCTTGAATTTTTGGCTCTTCAAGGGCTTATAACTCAAGATCAACTTTGAAATTTTGGAAGTAGTCTTTAAGGATAATCTCTTGATCAAAAATTTTGATGAAGATGACATTTTCATTAGGAAGGGCATCCTAAATGTGTTCATGGGTAGGAAGAGTTGTGGTGGAAAGTCAATATGAAATCACTCTCCCCTTGATTTATTTTTTATCCATGATTTAAAGGTCCAATTTCATGAATATATTCATCCATTTTCTAATTTTATAATTATAAAAAATTGCCTTGGAGAAGAAATGACATTGGGGATTTGAGTGGAGAATGATATGTGTTGCATAATAAAGCATATAATGTCAAATATTTTGAGAATAAAAATATATGGAAATACAATCATGCTTAATTTTAGTGTATTGAGTTTCATAATAAATCAAAACATGAATAATTTAATCCATGGAATATTATTTTCTAGATTCATCTTATCACACAAGCTTTGCCCTAATTGAGATTATACTAGATGATTTTCATATCCTTAAAAAAAACCAAAAACATTTTTAAAAATATTGGATATTAGGGCCTACACATGATTACCCAGTAGTGGAAAGTGTGTTTAATTAATTTTAACCATACCTTCACAACACTTACACACTTACCCTGACGATATTATTCATGCCAAAAATCTCAACAAGCCAAAATGTTAGGGTTCAAAATGGAAATTTGGTTGAGTATGATTAAACTATTATAAATACTTGAGACGTAAGTTAAGGTTTCATTTATAGGCCACAATTTTAGTTTCCAAACCCTAGATTAAATATTAATTTCATACCTAGGTTTGAGATGAGTTTATACCAATTTTGTAAGTCAACAAGATCTAGTGGAATTTAGAGCTCAAAAAGTGTACTTAACATAGTACCACCTTATATAATATATGTGTATAGGATATTTATGAATTATATATCGCCTTAGTCTTATACACTTGTAAAATACAAATTTTGGTTGTTTCTCTTAGTTCTAGACCTTTCCCACTTCCAAAAATCTTGCATCTACTATCTCTCTATATTCATTGATTTTTTGTTAGTCTGACCTATGTATTTTGATGACCTAATCCTTATATATTTCCAATGATGTTATAAAACTAATTATCTTCCACCTCTACAAGTTTTGGACCTATGTTTGCTTTTTTCTCCTTGGACACTTACATCTCGGTCAAACACATACATCACTGCAAGTGTCGTATAGTGATGCAAGTGGTCAATGACCTAAATTCATCGAATTTGAAAATAAAACATACTTTAAAGGTTGGCTTAAGTACTTTAATGTGAGATATTCTCCAAGAGGATTGATATAAATTTAAGATCAACCCTAATTCATTATTAGACCTAACAAAACCTAGAAAACACCTAAAGAGACCAAGGTAGCTTATCAAAAACATTATATCAATCACTCAAGTGAGAAAAGCTTCTCTATTTTCTCTTATTTCAATATTATTCATAGTTACATCACATATATAGTTATGAAGCAATGAAGGATCCTTACAAGAGTCACATTTACCAAGTTATAAGCTAGGTCACTATTGTAATTGTTTTACACATATTACATGCTTGTATACACACATAAGCCAAAATGTTAAGGGATAACTATATTATTCTGAGGCCTTATTAAGATTAGTGGATATGTATGTAAAACTCATTGATATAGGGGTATTTTGGGTTAGTTCAACACTGTGAGCCCACTAACCCATTCTTGCCAAGTTCATTATAAATATGAAGAGATAGGTTTTTATCATTTGATTAGGATCAACAATCCATGAACTAGATATGAAATCACTAGATTGAAGGAAAAATAGAACCCATAAGCATCCATGTGGTTACATCTAGTTTCAATAATTATTACATATGGGACACTTGCATCTGATCCAAATAGTAGCATCGATGCAACCATCCTAGGCTGACACATGTGTTCAAGGCCATAGAAGCACTTAATCTAGAATTTGATGATTGTTCTAGATTATTATTATAATCTAATTCATATATATATATATATTAGAACTAGCGAAGTATCTTTTTTTCATTGTTACTTCCATATCTAGCATAGTTGTGTTTCCCTATTTTTAGCAATCTCAACATAATAAATTTATTATATGTTTTATCTGAGTTTTGTAATTAATTAACCTATTATAGATCTACTTATCACCCTTATGCTTATTCATTTCTATATTCTTAACCCTATCTATCCTATTAGGATCCATGTCCAATTTAGGGTTAAACATTTGGTGAAACTGATTCATGTGAATGTATTTTTTTCTAATTCCTAGGGTTTTTAGTCAACTAAGGTTCTAGATTATTATACTTTGTTGAAAATTTTTAATTTTTCATTTCTAAAATCAATGTAAAATTTTAATAAAAAAATTTATTTTAAATGGAGGATAAGGAAGCATTACTCACTCATCTCAATAATAGCAAAGGATTAATGTATTCATTTTTATGTTACAAGAGATGAAATCAACAAACATGATAAGGTTAAGGCTTCCTCACCTAGTGATATTAAATCCTTAGAAGGTAATACAATTTATTACATGCCTAGCAATCTATCAACATCTAGTGGAGGCATGGGTTATGGCTTCTAATCTTTGTTTCCTAAAACTATTATTGGTACATCTACCATGGGATTACCAAATGCTTTAACTCAAATACCAGTTCTATGCCTATTTAAATCATGTTTCCTTACCCTTTGGTAACTACTCAGCTTAGTAATATAAATCCCAATGGGTATATAATTAAAAAAATCCTTCAAGTTATAAGGAACTTAGATGATAAGGTTACAAACATTGAACAAAAGGCTTTAAAGTCTCCTCATGCTATTGATTCACAAGATGTGTTACATAGCCTCTTGCACCTGAGATATATTTGCACATTTTTCTAGATGGTTTTGTTTCATATAACTTCATATTTTATGATGGTAAGGGTGATCCTGATCATCATATTTGATCCTTGTTTATGGAATGTATTGATTATTCCTTCAATGATAAAATTTTGACCAAATTATGTCTAAGGAGCCTTAAGAATTATGCTTTGAGGTGGTTCTATGGTTTACCTCTTCAATCTATGAAAACATTCAAACCTATTTTAATTCAATTTTTGGCACACTTTTCCATTAATATTAGTGAAAAGGTTTCTTATTCCCAAATTGCAAAAATTAAGCTAGGAACCAATGAACTTGTCAATGAATATGTCTTGAGGTAAAAGACAATGTTGGCTAAAATGACCAATCCAATGGAAGATAAAGAACTTCAAGACAGTTTCAAGAAAAAATTTCTTGATCCTTTATGTGAGTCCCTAATTTTCAAAAATTTAAAATCCTCTTATGACTTATTCCATGTTATACATGATCATGAAATGAAGCTTATTTCATTAAATAAACTTATGTGTGTATCCAATTCCAAGTTTAAAGTAAAACCAAGTTATAAGATAAAACAACCTAAGCCTAAAAAGGAAATAACCGCCATGTTTAATATAATTTCACAATAGCCTAATCGGCTAGTATTATCTAATACACTAAGGAGGTTGTTTGCACTTTTACTTAAGCCTCCTGCTTCATTACTCTCATGGATTGTAGAGTGTCACCTTATATCTCTCCCTCCTCTTATAAAGGTTCATATCACTAGGACTCTACACAAATTATATGATGTGAATGATTATTATGACTATCACCAAGGCCTTGAGAATTATACAAATAGATGTTTTACATTGAAGCATAATATCCAAGATCTCATTAATGACCAAAAGATTACATTTGATGATCTTCCAAAGGACCCAAGTTCACAACCTAGTGATCACCATAAGTAGAAAATATTTAAAAATCATTTTCAAGACCATTCTAAGAAGGATGCAAAAGTGTAAAATGGTATATAACACACATCCTCATCCATAAAACTATGAACAACCACTAGATGGGATTGTTGGTAATTACATATGGAATACACTTTATATGGTTTAAAGACCTTTTATTATAGTGAGATTAAGGATGATGACTCATATTTTCATTCTTTATTCATTTAATCATACCTTGATAATCATCATATATGCAGTATTATGATTGATAATTGTGTAAGAGAGAATGTTTGCACCATGAAATTACTCACACATTTGGGTTATAATCACAATGATTTATACCTTTCTTCTATATCATTTGATGGGACCTTACAATATATTCTTGGTGAGTTAGACTTACCTTTACAGGTGGGTCCCACATGCGGTTATTACCTTTTTAGTTATACCTTCTACATGTGTCTTTGATATGTTATTGGGATTACCTTGGATACATACACTTTAATAAATACCTTCTATAGTACATGGGTGTTAAATACATTCATGTCAATCAAGTAATTATAGTTTCTAGAGTTCCATATGAGTATCCTCTTGAGAAAGAGAAATTTATACATAGGTAATTAATTATCAAACCTACTAAGGTCAATCCATTAAAAAAGGTAAGCAACATGCAATCCCATTTACTAGGCAACTAATACTTGAAAGACCATTACATCATAGATCCATAGTGGGTTTCATGGAATACTCATCTACTACATACCACATTGAAATATCCAAAGAATATACACATGTTCCTCTTATTATTGTTCTAAATAATCTACAAATTATTCAAAGATGTATATAATATTAAGTTGGATATATACCATATGGAATTGATAGGCCACTAAATGTGTACCTATGCTACTACCAAATATCTATCTTGTTTTTTAATGTGCATTCTACTTATTTTTAAGTTTTATAGATTCTCTTTGCTAAAATTGATGGTTGATATGTCATAATTTTATTCTCTTTTATCATTGACTTAATTCAACACAAATGTTGAAAGAGGAATAAAATAATTTTTAGGTTATTTGGATTAATAAACCTTCAATGAGTTGTAATTACATATCCTACATGCATATAATCAGAGCCAATGTATTTATCATATGTTGAAGTGTAATTTGAACCCAAGTGTAAAAATGAATTCACCTTCTCCTCTTATGAAACAAAGTGTAATTACTAAGAATTTTTTTCACAATATAATTAATTATAAATATAAACTTTTAAAATCTAATCTAGGAAATTAAATGAGAAAGAATACAACAAATATAAAGATCTATATAATTTACAAAAGTTGTAAATTATTAAAAATAGAAACTAGGGATAGGGTTAGAGAAGTGTCCTTGTAAACAAATTTATTCAATGTGTGATAATTTTTTATGAGTTATGATTGATTTAGATAACCTAAAAACATAGATGCATTAGAAAAAAAAGATCCACTATATACTAGGACAAGGCTATTGAAGGCAAACAATGTCTTAGTGTGTTGTTTTCTATTACAGCTTTGTCTCGATAAACTATGTGTTAGTTCTAAAAATATGGGATCATTTTCCTCTATTTTTAGGTGACCTATTTGTTTACATAGCTTGATTTGATGCTGAGATGTACAAAATTTACAAAAAAATTAAATTACTAAAAATAAAATTTAGGGTTAAGGTTAGATAATTATCCTTATAAACAAATTAATTTAATTTGTGACAACTTTTCATGATTTGTGAATGTTTTAAATATCATAAAAACATATATTCATTATAAAACAAAGATCCAATATATACTGGGACAAAGCCACTAAAGGAAAACAAGGTCATAATTTATTGTTGTTTTCTATTATAGCTTTGTCATGACAAACTATGTGTTGGTATTATAAAAATGGGCTTGTCTGCCTTTATCTATAGGAGATTCTATGCAGAGCTCAATTTGATGTAAATATATATAGAATTTAAAATTTTTGTAAATTACTAGAAGTAGAAACTAGGGCTGGGGTTAAATAATTATCCTTGCAAACAAATTAAATTCAATCTGTGACAACTTTTCATGAGTTGTGAATGCTTTAGATAACCTAAAACATAAATACATTATAAAAAGAGATCCACTATATACTAGGACAAGTCTATTGAAGTAAAAAAAGGTTGTAGCATGTTTTTATTTACTATTTTATCTTTGTTCAGATAAATTATGTGTTGGTTCTAAAAATCTAGGTTTGTTTACCTTTGTCTATAGGTGACTTGTTTCTGTGCAGATCTCAATTTGATGTACAAAAAACCTATAAAATAAATTCCATAGTCATACACAAACACACAAGAGAGATAAAATTCAAAAGGGAGGAAAATGGGGATGTGGGAATGGTTGAGTGATCCTCAAAAAATCATTATTGACTGAGTACTACCTACATATATCAATAGCCTTAAACTAATGTAATTTTCCATTTAGGGAGGATCATATGAATGTAACTAAACATGTTTTAATTATAATTATTGAAAAATGATGCCCTTAACCTGCAATAAAATAATTTTATACTTGTTTAAGGACTATGGTATTACATCAAAATTGTAATAACAATCTTTTCTTAGAAGATAAATGTTTTTGAAATAATATAATAGATGATTTTGTCAGTGAGATCTAGTTAGGTTTAAGTGTGACACTTGATGTGATTTTATAGGAGTATATTTTGAATATTTATAATAACTGACATATTGATTTTCATGGTAAAATTGTTATGAAGCATGTCATTTTGAAAATATGACGTTAGAACACTGTGGATAAGGTTGCACTACTAGACAAGGCCACAGTGCACACTTGTCTACCTAGTGTGATATTTTCCAATAGGAACAAGGGCTTCTAAAACCAAAGTAATAGTGAAGTATATGTTGAATACAAATTAATAAATATAAAATAGGGAAGTTTAAGAGATATGCAAAGTAATTATGGGACTTTGAAGGATTTCTTAGATATTATAGGTTATTAAAGTGGTGAATTGATCAAATAAGATAACTATGTCAAGCACAAGCATTTTAAAGCATTTATTAATTAAATTTTACTATCTACATCCCTACCCACCCACTTTATTCTAGTGATGCATAAAATTACTAAAGTAAATGTCATACCAGAGTGTGTATACACATTTTATCTTTGTCATGGAGATGTGAATGCCCCCTTGTTGAGGCATGTGGATAATCATTTAAACTATGGTGAATTGCAAGTGATCAAGTATCAATTTTAAGAATCAATAATGATGATTGAGTTGGAAATATTAGATGTTATAAATTTCATAGAGTAATTTTTAATGATTTAAAAAAGTGGGAACCAACAAAGTGGTTCATTAAAGTGCAACCAAGACATGGAGTGTCACTAAGTTCAAATATATCTCACTTTCTGAACTGAAGATAAGAGGTGGGAACCAATACATGTCTCACTAAATTAAAACCAAGGCATGGAGTGTCACTAAGTTAAATGTGGTCCACTTATAAAATCTAAATCACACTTTTGTAGATAGATTTAGATTTGAATTGTAAATTCTTGAAAGTTTGATACTTGAAAAAAGATAAATATGATTTTTGGCTTGTACATGAATTCATATCATGCCCCCTTTACTATATAGAGTGATAATTTGATTTTTCAAAAACTTTTTTAAACCTTGTAACTGTCTTCACACAAGTGTATCTATGTTTGAGTAGTTATAATATTATAGGGCATCAAATGTGAACTGTATTGATTATCAAATCTTGGAAATAATCCCATTATGATTCCCCAATTTTGATATGAGTAAAATTTCCTACAAATCACTTGTCTCAAAATAAAATTTGGGAACATATTTAAAATATATAAGCATGTAATAATATTTTGTATAGATGAATTGAATTGGAATAATAGAGATGCAACATTGAATCATATGAAAAGATTGGATATTTCATTGCATCATTGTAATTGAATATAACATTGAAGTAGTGTATGAAGCATGTAAATAACTTACAAGTCTTGCATATATATTGTAAGCATAATATTGAATAGATTAAGAATTTGAAGCACATATTACTTATGTGAATTATATATATATATATATATATATATATATAATTTCACTATATAAATATTAATAGATACTTATTATTGCATGATAAGTATCATAGCACCATAGTAGCAAGTAAAAGATGTGTAAGCAAAGTCACACAAATTCATGCAAGTAGGCACAAATGCCATATATAATGGATATGTAAGACATCTCATAGAGTTATAAAACTTGCATTAATGTCACACATAAATCCGAAATGATAAATACTATGAACATGTGAATACCACACAAACATATAAGGCCAAGGTCTAGACACACAAGGTATGATGATGTTATACAAGCAATAGGGTGTATGTTGAACATATATAAGGCCAAGGGCCGCATATAAGAAGAAAACAATTTGAATCATGTTATGTAATGAAATAAACATGAAAGAAGCATATAAAAACTAAAATTAGTATATTTTAATCATTTGCATCTATGTTCATGTTAGCAAATAATAGATTCATCATGGTATATGTAAAGTATGAGTGAAAAAAATACATATGTTTATGTTATAGATAAATCATGTAAAAAAGAGGTTTTATATAAATAAAACATGTAAGAGTGTTTGTATATAACCATGAGATGCCCATAACTGAGCAAGGTTATTAGGTAAAAGGATAGCCTCGTAGTAAAACCATGGAAAATAATGCTTTAAGCTTGAAATCTGAATGATATATGAGTATATTCTTTGCTCTATGATGAAATTTTTTATAAGTTATTATGAATATGTTGTAGTTGAAATCATAGATGTAAAATTCACATAGATAGGATCATGGTAGACTATTGGGTCATAGTGTGTTATTTTTGACTGGTACACCTCTATCCTAGTTGACTATATACAAGATTTTTTCATTCGAGATAGCTTTTGTGTATGAATAGTTTTGTTATATATAAATATGTCTTGTTTCACACTTAGATACCTTGTGATAAGAATTATGTATTTTAAATGTAATGAAATATGTTATATACTAAAAAAACATATAGATGACTTATGAAAATATGTTATTCAATAACACTAAAGTATGCCTACATATCCTAGTTTTGATTTTTTTGCAAACTATTTGTTTTTTTTTTGTTTTTAGAATATATGAATGATTGTGTGTTTTTTCCATATTTTGAAATTAAATCATGCATATGTGAAATGTTAAAAAGGTTGAAAAAATATAATAAGTAGCAAAGATTTGAAATGGAATAAGGAGGAGGAGATTTGAACAACCCTTAACAAAGCATGCTAATAAAGAAGGAAATAAAGTTACCCCCAATGTAAAATAATATGTCATGTAAGGAATATGTCAAGCATGGAAAGGTAATCTCATGTTAAAGTGGATAGGTATAAAATTTGAAGCACAATTGAAAGTTAAAGCATGCATATATGTGTAACAATGATCAAATAAGTTTCCATGAAGGATGTGCATTAAATATTAGTAAGATAGTTATCTTAGATTGTTTGAATTAGGTTTAAAAATAAAAGGAAGCAAGTTCCCCAAAATTAAAATAGATCCAAGGGATAGAAGAAAATGGATTAAGTATAGAAGAATAAAAAACAAACGTAAGGAGAGAAGAATCTATATACAAGTATGTACTATGCAAGGAAACTAATCAAGGTCCTCAACCTATCCATGGGTCACAAAAAATGATCTCATCAATAATATGCTGATATGTGTAACCAAATCCTTGATAAGGAGGAGTAAGACCTTATGTAACAGAAGACATGCCAAATGTAGAAGATTATGAATATTAATAAGAACCATGTGTTGTAAAGTAACCCTCTAAATTATTTCTCATTTATGAGTGTAAACATCTATCCTCATGCTTGGGAAAACATGATGAAATAATTTTTACCTATGTAAGATCCTTTTGAATAATTTGTGGTGTTGTCTCAGATAAACATCCTATAATATGTGCCACTTTTTGCTTAGGATTATATATTTTCTCTTTCTAACCAAGTGATCGGGCTTATATGTATTTATATTATCCTCAATAATATTTAGATAAATTTTAATATCTTCATGATCATAACTAGGTGGAGAAACCAAAATGTGTTCATGCTTATAAGTAGGTGCAAAAAATGATTTTGTAATATGTTTATTTGAATGAAAATCATGATCTTGATTAGTTGTATAAACTAATTCATTACCAATTTGCTCAATAATTATGCCAACCAACTATTTTGGAATAGGAATAGGTACGATTGGTTCCATGGGATATTCATATTGAATGCCTAAAATTTTGACAACTTTATTATCATGAACATAATTTAGACACTTGTGAATCGTAGAAGGAACTGCTCAGATTTTTTGTAACCAAGGCCTTCCTAATAACATATCAAAGACATGTGTTTGTTAACACTAAGAAAGAAGTGGGAAAAATGAGAGGTCCCACTTGTAAAGTAAATAAGATATATCCAATATTATCTTGTGTATGACCATCAAATGCTTTCACCACTCTATATTTATGGTTTATATTACTCCTTTTATTGAAAATAATGTAAAAGTATAATGGTGCACACATTTTCACTTGATCCATTGTCTATCATGACACTATGGATTGGTTGTATGCCATAATATACTCTAATGAATAACACATGTCTATCATAATCATCATCAAAAATTTCATAATCATCAAACGTAATAGATGGGTGTGATCATATCTTACTTGTAATTGTACCAATGATGCTATCAAGTGGATTTACACATGAAAATGAAGGAGAATGAGAATTATATGCATAATGTATTTCTTAATTTTTCTTTTTATCTTTTGCTTCATAATTTGGAAAAGGCTCTTTATACATTTTGATTTTTGCATTGTAATTTTCTTATGTCTTAGTCTCTTCATTAGATGTGTCAATGTCAATAATATTATCATCAATGAGATCTTGAATTTTGTGCTTTAACTTCTTACAAATATTAATGGAATGTCCAAAACATCTATGATAATCATAAAATGCATGCCCATCAAATATTTTATATTGAGGTCTATATAGTTTTATTTACAATGGTGGAATAAGTATAATAACATGAACTTCAGGGATATTTTGTAGTATCACATCATGAGGTGAAGGTAGCATTGATAATTGCCTCCTTGGTGGAGCTTGTAGTTGAAACTTAGGTGGTGGTTGTGATATAACATTTACTGTAACTTTATCCTCATTTTTGTTATCATTAACTTTACTCTTATTATTAGAATGATTTGAAACTTGATAGTTGAAGTAGAAGGATCATTATATCTATACTTGAGCTTATTCAATGTAACTAATTTGAATTCATGTTATTTAAATATGGCTATGATTATTGGATTAAAATCCCTCATGCCATGATGTTTGTAAATAAAACACCACATAACCCTTCACGATAATAGCTAAGTAGTCCTAAAAAAGTTGGAACACAATTTTTTTTAAATAAAAAATAAATTAAAAATAAAAGTGAATTACCTACAAATGCATCATTTCCTATAAATGCATCTAGATACTAATCATTTTTATCACACTACTTTTGCCAAAATTTTGGTGAATATTGACACCTCAAGGAATTTGCCTAAAAATATCACTTTACAAGTTGGGGAGTGCTCTTGGTCCCAACCCCTAGATTATGAAGGTTTACTATTTCATTTTCATATCTATTTTAATACAGGCCACTTAACCAAAAATTATAGTTACCTCAATAAAAAAAAAGTAATCCTCTTGGTGGAAATATTGCAACCTTGAATTTCTATAGGTGGATGCTGAAGAAGATTCAGATGGTTCTGACAATGAGTCACCTTTGAAATATCTTAAACCCTTTGTTCCAAATGAAGACCTTAAAAGTCATCAATCTAAAGATGTTCTATTGAAATACCTAATCTCTCCAAGGAAATCCATGAACATGGCATTCACCTCTGCACTGGTCTCCTCCTCTGATAAAAACCTAGGTTTGGAATTATATAGGGAAAAAACATTAGAGGACCCTAGTAACAGAAGACAAATCCTAGCCCTGTGTTGTTGCAAAAGATAAGGAAGGATGGAAAAAGGTTTAGAAAAATAAAAAAGGTACTAAAGCAATGTTACAACCATCCTGTATGACCCTCCACTCAAGGGGAATATAGGTAGAAACTCCTAGCTTAGAGGGACTCAAAATAGAACCACAAAATATAGCTGTTGAAAGTTGAAAGAAAGTAGATGATTTAAAATATATAGAAAGTGGTTGGGAAGAACCATTATATGTTTTATCTTGTTAGTTGTATTTGGCATGTTGTTGTTATGCTTCCCCATTACTACTGGTAGAGGCATACTTTTTATACGTAAATAATTCATATTTCTCTCCTTTGTATTAAGTTTCAGGATCTTCAAAACCCGTAACCTTTTACCCTATCAAATAAAAAAGTGAAATATTTTTTAGTATAAAAATAAAAATTCAACCCAAAGTCAAAATAAAAAGCCTCTATCTTAGTATTTATGTGAGGTGACAAGATAAAAAAATTCAATTTCAGATTCCTCCAAGGTCAAAAATTTTGAATTATTATGCTATAGATAATATCCAAAGTTGAAGATTATATTCTTTTAATGTCAGAAATTCTCAGAATCAAATTGTAACTCTAAGCCAAAAATTAATAATCAATAAGTAGTGTTTGAAATTAAATGTGGGTTCACCAAAATATTTACACTATAATTAATTATGAATTATATTTATCTTTAATTGGATATGTAAGCTTTGAAATTTGATCTATAAATTTAAATAAGATAGAATACAATAAATACATATATCTATAGAATTTACATAAGTTGTAAATTACTAAAAATATCAACTAGGGTTAGGGTTAGATAAGTGTCCTTGCAAATAGATTTAAAAATTTATGAGTTGTGATAGTTGACATAACCTTTAAACACATGCATAATAAGATATCTATCCAATGTATATTGGGACAAAATTTTTTAAGGTGGATAATGTCCCAGTGTTTTTGTCTGCTACTATGGCTTTGTCCAGATAAACTATGTTAGATCTAATAACCGAAGCTTGTTTTCCTTTGTCTATAGGTGACTTGTTTTTGTGTAAAATTTAATTTGATGTGAGAAAGACATGTAAAATCAATTCATTAATCTTGCACAAGCACACAAGAGAGATCAAATACAAAAAGGGGTAAAATAGGGATGTGGGAATGGCCAATCTATCCTCAAAAACCCCTTGTTGACTGAGTTTTGCCTACATAACATGAAGGCCTCAAGCCAATGAAGATATCCCAATGCATAATATTCATTCATAATAAAATTAAATATAAGCTCGACGTCAAACCCAACCCATGGGATCTCCCAAATAACAACCCTACAAAGGATTTCAAAATTATCAAAACTAACACAGTCACTAATGTACCATTATTTTAGTGTATATATATATATATATATATATATATATATATATATATATATATATATATATATATATGAATCCTTACTTACATGTTACACTAGAATATTCCAATGATGATGATTGGCTCCAAGTTACCACAAGCCATAACTTATTGGATCCTCTTATACCTACTACCAAGGGACATATATCTACCCATCTTCGATGAGGAAAACATAAAAAACCCAACTTGAGACTCTAATGAGGAAAACTAAGATTATGACATATCTAAATGCAATCAAACTAGAGTTACAATTTTTTTTAAATAACCCTCTTGCTCTCTCCTTACTTTTACTCTATCCTTAACTCTTTATTAAAATCAACATCTCTAATAAGGATACAAAAAATTAGAACATAGAAAAAATAATACTTGAGTCATTCAATCCTCCTAAGATGAAGTTCAAATAATTTCCCATACTCAATAATGACACCTAAATGTCCTACATTATCAAAATCAACTTTCACAAATGCATTCCTTTAACTATGATTCTAATATGCCAAAATTTCATAGAAAATAAATAATACCAAATTTTACACTAGTGATAATGAACATGAAAATCTACCTTATAACCACTTTCTAATCCTCCCTTGGAAAAACTAAGATGGATCATTAAATAAATCTCATAATATATGGAACCCATCTCACAAGAATCCTCTATAAAATCCTAGAGGAAATAACCTCACACAAAACCAAGATCATCATCCAAGAAAATGACATTCAATTAAACTCAAATAAAACAAATTTCATGGACCAAGATGATGAAGTTTAATCACAAAAAAAAAATCAATGTTGTTGACTAGGCCAATGATGTTTTGAAAAAATATAAAATATATACATATCATTCCAACCAATGACATTTGAAAAAATTCTTAAAACCATCTAATAAATTAAATAACCTCATTAAATTATAAATTTATAGAAATTTGACATATCATTCAAGATAAAGATAAAAATGGTAATAACTACGTAGACATACAAATTGAGATTGAGTATAATGGTCCATACCCATAATAACAAGTGTCGAAGCCATCTTAGGACTCTTTCATACAAGGGAAGACTAACTCCCTCATCAACACCACAAATTATGGAATTTTAAAACAAAACTCCCATATTTTCATAACTTTATTACTAGCATTGACCCAAAAACCATATTTTCATAACTTTATTGTTAACATTGACATAAAAACCAATGAAGTTAAAAAATCACCTCCTGCATATTTATTTTTGAAGATGGTAATGCCATGTTAGCCAAAGATATCATTAACATTAACTTAGGGACTAAAGAGAAACCCCACATTGTCAAAATAAGATCATCCCCCATTCTTAAATATTGAGACAACCACTATCTCTTTCTCATTGAATTAAAAAAATTGTTCACTTTGAAATATCTCACCATTCCTAACATTGAATTCAAATCTTTTTAGTACACAAGAATTTCACATACCCCAATGTGGCCTTCATCCACCAAAAAAAAAAAAAAAAATCCCCAAAAATGTTTCCAAGCTTTTTCATAAGGAAATTAAAAACTCATAGATGTCAAATTTATCAAACTTGTAGACTATTTTGAATGGGTCTCCATCATAGTCCTCACTTGTAAAAATATTCACCATGGTCATTAGATTATGTATCAACTTCAGAAACATTAACCTAATATGTCTTAAAGATAATTTTACACTACCCTCAATTGATGCCATAATTAGCTCTACTACCAAATATGAGATGTTCTCTCTCATTAATGGATTTTTTGAATATAATCAAATCCAAATTTCTCCTAAGACCAACACAAAACTAACTTCACCATTTGTAGCACCTATTATTACATCAAATTGTCTTTTGACCTTTAAAAACTTAGGTAAATAGTCAAATTAAAGCTCTAAAAATATCATCCACATGACCTAAACATCATCTTTGAGCAATAATGCAAATACATAACCCAACTCAATCCTAAGAAGTGTGTATTTGGAGTCATATCTGGAAAAAAAATTAGAGTCCATAATATCTAGTCTATGGATTGATGTAGATCCATAAAATATAAAAATCCATCATTGACATTACAAAACCAATGAAAACCCCTCAAATTAAAACTTGGGGATATTTAGAGAACTTTCCCTAAATTTACTATTGCACTCATGCAATCAACTCCCTCATAAATAAAATAGGTAAGTTTGAATGGAATGGTGCCTACCAACCCACATTAGATTCCATGAATAAATATTAACTTAAGCCTCCAACATGTGGTGACCATATTATGAATTATCATTGATCTTATACACATCATATACCTTTGTATCCAATGGGGTAGTGTAAGCACAAAAAGATGAAACAAGAAAATAGTATGCCATATGTTATATTCACCTACTCTATTTGACTATGAAACATGATACAATAAAGTCAAAATTGATATCATAGCCATTTAATTTACCAATGACATGTTTTGGAACTGCATGTTATATCAAAATATTTATGTTATTTTCCATACATATCTTATATCACATTTTTTCTCAAAATCAATCCCACCTAGAAATATTATAGGAAAATGATGGCTCTCCTCATGGAATTTGACCTCAAAATCATTACCAAAAAATATGGCTATAAAAATCACCACCAACCCACTTTTGGATTATATTCCCCCTCCCTTGATAGACAAATCCATTGTTCTTTATCCAATGAAGATGTTTTAACCAAAAAATCTCTCTAAAATTAACTTCCACAACTTCAGAGCCAAATTTAGGCTTAAGAAACTAAAATTATAAAATATAACTGAGAAAGCCAAAATACTCTAAATAAAATATGATAAGATCCTTCTTTAACCAAATTAGAACTGGATTAAAAATATGTGAACTTATACTAGGAAACAAATATAATTGTATTAAAAAAATCAAAATTACCTTATAATTATCATTGGCCTCTTTGAGGGGGAAACCTCTTTTTAGCAAGCTCAATTCAATACAATTTTTTGATGACCTCTCACTAGTTTATAATCCTATTTATATTAATTTATCACTAATTAACTACTACTCCCTGTGAATGTCGAATTATTATAATAGGCTCGAGATATTTCTTACAAAGCATGTGTATCCTTAACCTTTTATTAAAGAAAGAAATTACAAAATTATGGTTGGAAAAAAGTTCCTAACATGCCCTCCCCCTTAAAATATTTTCCCTTAAAGTTAAAAGTGAGTAAAGTATTTTGTATTTGAAGAAGAAGTTCCCATGTAGTATCTTTTGGTTGCATCCCATACCATTGTACTAGAACTTCAGTGATGACCTAATTGTAGAGCTGATGATAGTTCCTACCGAGTATAATTATAGGTGTTAAAGGAGATATCCTTCTACATCAAACTCTAAAAGCACTATCTGGTTGGTGGCATTTTGACCAAGGACCTTCTTTAATAAATAGACATGAAAAACAAAGTGTACATGCAGTGAAGGTGTAAGTTCTAACTTGTAGGCAATAAGGCCAATCTGTTAGAGAATTTTATACAACCCATATGATTTAAGAGTTAGTTTTTGGTGGCCTTTCAGCTTGAAAGAGGAATTTTTATAAGGTTGTAGTTAAAGTAAAATAATATCTCCAAGTTGAAATTATAATTCAGAGTGGTAATTGTCTACCTACTATTTCATATAATTTTGTACCAATTAGAGATTATCTTTGAAGAGGTGAAGGATATTATTATTTTCACTGAGGGTAGTATCAACATCTTACACCTGAAATCTCCCTAATATATACAAAATAAGAGATGGTAGCTTTTGACCATAGATATATCCATACATGTCTAGCTTGGTGGTCATGTGGTAGGAAGTGTTGTACCACCATTCGGTGAGAGGTAACCATTTTACCCATTGATGTTACTACTCTGCAATAAAACAAAAAAGATATGTCTACAAATATTTATTGATAGTTTTTATCTAGCCATTAGTATATGGATGATATCCCAAACTCATTTTTGGATGTGTGTCAAGGCACTTGAAAATTTATTGCTATAAATGACTCATGAAGGCTAAGTCATGATATGATAAAATGAAGGTGGGTATGCAACAAAACTAGAATATTTGATCAATAAATGTCTAGGCTATGGTGGAATTAGTCTAGGGGTGGACCAGAGCGCAAAAATGAGCATATCTAGAAAGGTGATTCATCACCATTGGAATTATTGATTTTCCCCTAGATTTGGGGAGGCATTCTATCAAATCCATCAAAATGTCAATCTAACAATGGTCTAGAATGGGAAGTGGTTAGATTAAATTAGGTGGTTTGATTGTTTCCCATTTGTGTCATTGGAAAGTATCCATTATTCAATAAATATCTTGATATCATGTTTGATTCTAGGCCAGAATAAATAGTGGTAAACTCAGTCATACATTTTTAGAAGACCTAATGACCTACTAAAGGGGAGGCATGCAACTCTTGCAAAATAGTCTATTTGAACTTGGAGCCTATGATTAATATAAGTGACCTTTATATCATAATGTTTTGCCATCCAAATTATAGTGAGGTTTAGGAAAGGAATCAATAGATAATTAGAGAATGAGTTGTTCGGTGGGGTTGTCATGATGCCACTCTTATTGAATATCATGTATCCATGTGTAAATGGGAAAATATACAACACACAATCATGCATGTTCTTCAAACTAGAAAGAGAAGGCATCATGCACCAAGTTTACATATTTTTTTTTTATGTGATCTCATAGTCTACCCTATGAGTTTAAAAACTCATTTTTGTTGATTTGGTGAATATACCCGCTACTCTAAAAAATATTTGAGGCTTTGGTATTCAGCTTTGATACAAAAGTATTGGCCTACCAAGTATACTTAGTGAATAACCATCATCTCTTTGTCATATATGGATCATGTCGAATTATTCCCAATGAGGACCTTTCTAGTGAAGGTGATGGGGAATTCATCTTTCATGAGGACAACACCAAGGCCTGTGCCACAAGAATCACATTCAATAACAAATATCTTGGATAAATCAGGCATGGCCAAGATGGGTGTGATGCACATTACTTGTTTATGACAATCAAATGCTTGTTCAGATGTTGTTCACCATAAAAAAGAGTCTTTATTAAGCATAGTAATCAATGGGACTTTTATTTTACCATAATGTTTGATAAATTTTAGATAGTACCATGTTATACCAAGAAATCCATGTAGACTTTTGAGTATCCTAAGTTTTGTCCAATTTTTCATAGCCTTAATTTTGGTGGGATCAACACAAACATTGTCAGATGAGAAACTATGTCCTTGGTACTCAACTTTTGGTTATCCAAAATAAAATATAGAATGTTTGGCACATAAGTGGTTCTCATCAACAAGTTACAAAGTAATGTTGAGGTGGTTGAGATGATCCTCCCAAGTTCTATTGTAGATGAGGATGTCATCAAAGAAGACCAAGATGAACTTCCATAAGAAGGGGAAAAATACATTATTCATTAAGCATTAGGATATGGAAGGGGCATTGGTAATCCCAAATGGCATGACAAGGAACTCATAGTGACCATCATGTGTGTGAAAGGTTGTTTTGATAATGTTTGCTTTGTGAATGCAGATTTGGTGATAGTTAGAGCTTAGATCTAACTTGGAGAAAAAATTAGCACCATGGATTTGATCTAGGAGCTCATTTATTATTGAATGGGATTTTTTCCTTAATTGTGATCTTGTTAAATTCTCAAAAATAAATGTAGATCCACCATAATCCATATTTTTTATGAATGAGCAAGACCAGGGAGGAATATGAACTTGTGTTGGGGTGAATGATCCTTGGTTATAGGAGGTCCTGAACCATCTTTTCGATCTCAACCTTTTCATTAAAGGGGTAGTGGTATGGATAAATGTTAAGGGTGTTTTTCTTAGAAAAATTTAGATGTGATGGTATTTAGGGTAGTGAGGCAACAATATTATTGGTTCCTCAAAAAGTGTTGCATGTTTGACCAAAATATTTTACAAGTCTAATGGTTAGCTAGAATCAGTTGGGGAACCAGTGTGAAGAGAAAAGAGGTAAGAAACTATTATGTGGGATCCATTTTTGAGAATTTTATCCATGTGATGAGAGCTGATGATACAAGTGAATCTAATAAGAAGGTCTTTTAGTGTAAATTAATGTTAATTCTCAGAAAATTGCATCTATAACTCAAAAAAATACCAAATTATTAGTCATTATGATTCCACAACAACATCACATTCACCCAAGGGTAAATAAAACATGTAAATCCTAAGGTTATATTCTACCACCAAAATGTGGACATTGCAACACTTGCCCTTGCAAGGCAATGTTCCACCATGAGAAATAATCACCTCAAAACTAGAATAAGGATACACAAAATAGTTTGCATACTTAGCCACCTAAGGGTTGATGAATTTATGAGTGTTTCCTAAATCAATAAGAATAATGAGGGGTTATTTCATTAAAAAACTATTTTACATTCATTATTTGTGGAGTAGTTACCCCTACCAAGGCATGCATGGAAATTTATAGATGTGAATTTGAGGGCCTTAAATTGATGGTTTCCTACTCCAAATCATATAATTAGAAATATGTGGTACCCTCACATTCTTCTATATCAAGCAGGGAATCAACATTAAGCAAATATAATTTTGGTTTGATACATTTATGACCCCTAGCCCATTTATCTTCACAATTGTAGCATAACCCCTTATCATGACATGCACGTATTTATACCTTAGTGAGATTTTTAATGGGTGTTGCCTTAAGAGGGGGTTTGTGTTGGGACAATGGAAGGAAGATGGCTTAGAGGGTGCCCAATTGGAATTACAATGATGTGATGTGATTTTATCTTTTATGATCGTAACTAAGCCCAAGGCTTCCATCATGGTTTAAAGTTTGGACATTTTAATCTTAGTTTGAACCACATCCTTGAGTCTAATAATGAAACAACTTTTGAATAAATCATCAGATAGGCCTTCAGTCTGATTGACTAGTTTTTTAAACTCTATATGATATTCTTAAATTGTGCCAATTTGATGAAGTTTAGTCAAGGCACCTATGAAATCATCATAGGCACTAGGCCCAAAACACACTAACAAGAGTTTTTAAAAATCATCCCAATCTGGTTTTGGATTTGATTTTTGGTACCATCGGTACCACTGGATAACTTCATTCTCTAAGTGGAATGAATTAATAGGTACATTTTATTCCACCACAATGGGATGCAAATTTAAATATTATTATGCACGATAAATCTATTTAGTGGATTCAGTACCAAAAAATTTGGGAAAATATAATTTAGGGTTATGTATTAGTGCTCTAGAGGAATAATTATCATCAGACTAACAATCCCCATTAGTTTGGAGTGTTTGATTTTCAACATGGAGACTAACGATGCAATCATTTAGTTTAGATAGTTAGGATTCAAATCCAGTGCAAAATTAAATAATGTCAAGTGCCATAGTATGGGTCCCTAAACAAGTAAAAACCATTTACTAGAGGGTCTATAGGTGCCAAAAAAATTTGAGTGAAGTTATATGTTAAATTGATCCATTTGACAAGATGATCACAATTGTGTAATTTCTATAGGTGATTTTTTTAATGTTTTTAGGTTGTAGGTAGAAATATTTTTTTGTATAGGATTTTTTTTAGAATATTTTAAATACCCCTTAAAATGATGAACATGGTGATAAAATCATAATGGTGTGTTTTGTCTATGGGTTCCAAAAAAAATCTACTCTTTTTTTAAATAGTTATAGTTACAATGTGATCAGTTGGTATTATGGCCAAAATTGGATCTGAATTTGGAGTTTATATAAATAGTTCTAATGATATCTATTGGTAAAATGGCCAAAATTGAATCATAATGTGGATTTTATGATAAAAAATTATAATGACAATGAAATCAGTTGGCTATATGGTCAAAATCATATCTAAATTTGGATCTTAGACAAAAAACTTAGATCATTTTTTTAATTTACAAATTAAATTCATTACCAAAACTTGAATTTGATGACATAG
The DNA here is from genome assembly GCA_037957365.1 of Torreya grandis. NCBI lineage: Eukaryota > Viridiplantae > Streptophyta > Pinopsida > Cupressales > Taxaceae > Torreya > Torreya grandis. Next base: position 1,269,223 of record JARHVA010000418.1, read on the forward strand.
TACATAACTAACACCATATATTCTTGTTACAAACATTACAACAAGATCAAATGATGCATACATGATAATTTGGGGAGGTTTCATATAAAAAACATCAATATACATGGACAAGTGTTAAAACATGGCTTGTAACAATGGTTGGTTTTAAAGCTAGGCTGCTAGCAATGACATTTTAGGGTGAAAGCTTAGTGCCACCACTCTATTTCTACTTTATGATCACCAAGATCCTATTAGGACAAAGTGAGAGCATATGATGGATGTAAATAAATATCTCTAACTTATTGAAGCTATTTCAAAAATTGACCCTAAAAAGTACTCTGATATTAGAGGATAAGATCCTTCCTGAACCAAATTAGAACCACATTGAAAATGTGAAAAATTAAATTATAAAATAAGTATAATTACATTAAAAAAATATAATTGCATTACAATTATTATTTTCCTCTTCGAGGGTGTAAGCTCAATTCAATACAATTTGTTGATGACTTCTCACTAATCTAGACTCTTATTTATACTAATTTATCACTAACTACTACTCCATGTGAATGTGAGATTATTACAATGATTTCAAGGATGTCTTAAAAATCACATGCATCCTTATAATTTTATTAAGAAAAGTAATTACAAAAATATGGTTAGGATAAAGGGTCCTCTAAAAAAATAGAAAAGAGCAAAAAAAACTCACAATAGAACTATATGAAGACAATTTAAATTTGTAATTCAATGGAGCTAAATCCATACAAGGAGTTAGGGAAAGATTTGTCCTCTTGGATTATTATATAAAAATATCCCCTTTAGCATTTCACCTAACTCAATAGTAACATAGTTGAATATGAATCCCTTATACTTGGCATGGAAGTTGCAATTGACATGGATATCACCTTGTTGGCAAAAAATTATGTCATTGTGGTTTCTTGTTGATTTCATTAACTTCTTCATTTTTATGACTTTAAATAAAAATAAATTAATAATTAATAAGATCTAATATTATAAAGTCATTAAAATTTTAGCTCAAGCCCAAAAACATCAAGTTCTAAATTTTCTCCATGCAGATTTTCCCAATGTGCATTCACCTAAAATGATAAACTTAGTAAACATGTTGATCCTTGTCCATTGGATGATAGATTCAATGTCTTCATCTTACAATTCTTGGTTGCCCTTTATCATGATTTATATCATGTATCATATAAGATTTCAGTTGGGGGTGTTATCCCAAAGTTTAATAAGGGGGATAATAATGGCCCTTAATTTGAAATTGCATCCATATTAGATTGCAAGAGAATCCTAAAATCCATTACCCTATAGACCATGTAAAACTTAAAGGTAAGATAGACAAGTAACATATCCAAGTGCAACTAATATAATAAAAAACATGTAAAATATCCATGAATTGATATAACTATAGGGAGTATGAAAATCAATATATGGGGGTAATATATATTCTCCACTCATAAGAAAGAGGACATACATGCAATATATGTTAGAGAAATATAGTCAACAACATAATTATTTTCTAATATAGGAAATAGAGAAGACTATATTAGTAAAAATTACATGCAAGAAGTTTTTTCACAAAACACAAAATGGGGTGAAGCCTATAAGAATAGCTATTTGTAAAGGGGGTATCAAAGATTTAATAAAGAAAAATCATGCAAGGAACTGAGGAACAAATAAAACTTAGATCCAAGATGGTATGAATATAAACTAATTAGATATAAATTCCTAGATGCTATAAGGGTTTTAAATGCATACAAAGGTAGTCAAAATAAACCTTAGGATGGATAAAGGAAATGTATCTATATATTTAGATAACCTACACTTATATAAGTGTAAGGATAATCTAGGTAAGGAGAGAAGTAAAAACAAACATATTTTTCTATAAATATGCACAATATATCTATATACCAAATTTAATATAATAAATATATTAGGGATCTCCCTTTTCAATGGGTCTAGTGTAATGGTTATTATTATCCAGAAGGAGGATCACTTGAAAGGGGTGCCTTTACCTCCTATCATGTTCAAAATGAATTTCAATGGGGTGGTCATAGGTAACCCTAGATCCTCTAGAGTAGGTTTTGTAATTAAATATTGTTCTAGCTTTCTAATAAGAGTGGCATCTTAAAAATTAGTGGATAGGACAAATAATGAAGTTAAGGCTCAAGCCCTCACTCAGGGGCCAGAGCTTGTGGTACAATGTAGAATATAAATGTCATAATTGAAATGGATTCAATGTTCTTGATTTTGTAGCCAAAAAACCAAATCTTGGAATCTTAAGAACATCTTGGAGTGAATTTGGGCACTCCTTTATTCTCTTTTGGCATCGAGAAGTGAATCATTTATTTTAAGAGGCTAACTTAACAAGTGATATTCTCGCTAATTAGGGCATATTTCAAGTAAATGAGTTGGTCATAGATAACCAAGTAGATACATATCCTAGTTTGAACTCATTTGTAAAGTCATGACTTTTAGATTGAGGCACATCCCCTTCTTATTTTTTCTTAATTGAGAACATGGAATCAAATTAAAAAGGCATCCTTTTGCTATATGTAAACCATCATGATGGGATGGTGTAATTAATCTACATGTGGGAAGGTATTGAATGTTTCACATGGTTTTACATAATTCATTGGTGAGATGAGACTCATTATAGAAGGATTTTGGTTTCTCATTAAAGAGGCATTTAGTGTGGAAAAAATGAAATAGGGGCATCTCAACATTTTTTTTTTGTTTCTTCTTAGTGCTTGGAAATGAATAATTTAAATCACTCATACTACATTAGGTTGGATTTGTATGAGGATTTTGTGGTTATGGAGCCTCTTCTATTTATATTCATTAAGAAGCATGAGATGGCCTTCCATGTTTGAGTCACTGAGGGAAGACTAGAGAAAAAATTTGGGCTCCTACAGGGTAGATCACATATGCCATTTGGACCATTGTTTATTTTTTATGCTTAATCAAGCATTCATAATAAGGTTAATTTGAAAATTACCTCTATTTTTGTGAGTAACATTTTGGGAGCTTTGAGGGATAAGGAAACCACTAGCAAATTATAAAAAAATGGTTCTCTTACTTTCATATTGGGTTGTCTTAGGTTTTGGATAGGGCTTTTATGGTGGTCCCTTTATCTTTAATTTTTTATGGATCCATCATAATGGGATAATTCCCTTACACACTTTTTGTGATCTAGAGTAATGATTCATGGTTTTGGTTGATTACATGGATCAATTATAGACCTTTTTAAAAGATAATAGTTCCCATTAGGGGAAGGTTTTCCCTCACTTTAACTTGTAAAATATTTAAGTCCCTTTGATTTCATTCAATCAACTATTTTTAAACCAACCATTTGTTAGGGTGGTGGTAGTAAATATACTACTAGGCTGAGTCTATAGTGAAGGGAGTCATCACGTGGGCCTTGAGTCTTGTAAGTCAACAAGCTATTATATGAAGGTAATCCATGGTCCTATTACTCACCTCTAGGCCTCCTAAATTCACATTCATAGAAGGTTTTGGGTTGCAATTTCTACCTCAATAATCATAGATGGATTGGTTATGGGAAGAAGGTGGGTGTGTTAATAAAGGCTCATATCTCCTTAATATGTAAGATTTGCAAGGGTGGTGTTGGACATGGATGTGGTGATACATGTTGGCAGGGCACAAATGAAGAAGATATGGTGAGTGGACAAATGAAATTTGAGATGGGATTTTGGGAGCTAAATGATGGTGAAGGGCTGAGTAGTGGTGATGGGTTGAGTGGTGGTGGGAAGATTGGTGAAGTTGAGAATAAGGACCATGATAGTATTGTTTAGATGAATTAAAGGTCTTAGTAGATCTTCCCTTGTTAGGACCCAATATTGAGGATTTTTTATTTCATTTTTGGGTATGTTTATAGCCAACATGTGTTTGTATAATTTATTTTTGGTTTTTTATTTTAGGGTATGTCCCCTATCCTCATTCTTCCTTAGCATAATCCTTGGAAATAACTTGGTTGTAACGATTGCTTATTGTGGATGTTTTCAATATTGTAATCATTTTTTGTATCTTTTTTCTATATAATAAAGGGTAAGGGACCCCCAAATACTTAATTACCAATTATTAAAAAATAAATATATTAGGAATAGGGATACATACTTTGATTAGACTTATCTATGAATCAATCTGCCCCTTGGCTCTTGTGGCACTTTGCAAGATATTTTGTATGTGAAGACCTTAAATGGAAAATATAAAGACCTAAGTATCCTCATCAGGGACTTCAAATACTAAGGGGCACATCTTTTGTTCATCTTCCTTCTATTAAGCTTCAAATTCCTTAAGAAAGACTATACCTCCATAAGAATAAGCTCATATCTCCCAATTCCTCCAATAAACTTAAAATAGAGTTTTCATGTGCAAGAGAAAATGAGTGTTGTCCTCTTATAAAGATTAAATTTAAGAAACCTATAAATATTGGTCAAATTCCTAAAAGTAACCTATCTCAAATTTTAAAAAAATTGATCTGGATTGATTCAGCATAATAAATTAAGAATGACATAGTATTGGATTAGGCATGTTGATCTAGTACAAATGGGAAAATAACTAAATCAATCAGGATTAATTTATTTAAAAGAAAAGAAACAACTAAATTTATGGGTTGATTAATTAAATAAAGGACATAAACAAGTAAAAAATTAGATTTTCCATGCTACTTTTATAGGAAATACAGGAAATGATGTTCAAAACCTAGATAAATCAAGATCAATTTAGTTGGGAAAAGTCAAGATAATAATCATAATAAGAGGAATAAATGGAAAACAGACCTAAATTAATCGAAAAAAAATTGAATTCATGCTAGTGATGATACACAAGCATAATAAAATAATATGAACATCTCTCATAAAGCACCATGAACTGAATCCATCCCCTTCCTAATGTACTCCTTAAAGTGTACACTATAGGATATTTATGCACTAATAATTCTATCAAAATATATCATCATTAATGAAAATTATAGGTGTATATAGGTAATACATAAGTGTGAAACTATATAGATATCTTAATGTAAATTTAGATATGTTTGTGTATCCTAATTTGAAGGTGATGTACTGAAAGGGGATGAAACAAACATGCCCCACTATATAAGCATGTATACACCTAAATTTGGTCTTTAGAATTATGGTAACATAAAATTTTACATACTTTGACACACTTGGACATGATGCATATATTTGAATCTTAAGCACACCCTCCCTCTTTTTCTCTACCCATCTATTATCTTATCCACCTATAGTCACCAAATACATTTATTCAAGATCAATTGAATCTATACAAGAACCTTCTAGATTCCTAGATATACTATCTCCATATTTCATATCCCCATTTGATACTTCTAAGATTGTATCAATAATCCAAAATAGTATCATTTACCATAGTGTCATCCTCAACCAACATTGTCTAGGAGCCTTTAATGGATATTTTTTATATTGAAAAGTCTCCATTAGGTTAGCCTAGACATGTTTCATGGGTTGGTCATAACAAGAATTAACAAAGAATCATCTATGATTACAAATAACCCCTAAGGTTATTATTCAGTTGGTATACTTGAGTATCATTTTAAAAAAACATAGCACTAACTTGGACACTTTTAAAAGGAATACACATATCTTAAATGTTTAATAAATAGTCCATAAAGTAAAATATAAATACATGAAGTTAAATTTTCATGTGCCAAGTATCAAAGATCAAAATATAGAATTACATTTTATATTATTCAATATTTTACACACGCACACATAAGTGTGATAAATGTGTATTATATGAGCCCAATTTAAAGTATTTTAATGTATGCAATAGTCAAAAATTTAACAAGGACTGGTTGGGTTCAGGGTTAATCCAACCCAAAATACTTACTAATTTTTAATGGCATCTCATGGTCAAAATAAAAATTAGGCTTTGGATTGAAGAGACATAATAAAATAATTTTAGTACATGATCAAAGAGGTTTACATACATATAATCACATTTAAATTATAGGCACAAGGATCTCAGAGATGTCAAACCCACACTATACATAGGGATACTACCAATAAACTTTGATAGTTATAGCTATTGTAGGTGTTTAACTTTGGTGACAGCATCTAGGTAGGTTTTTAGCACTTTTTTCTAATCTAATTTGTTAATAAAGAATATAAAAAGCATTTATAAATTTAAAGAGGGATTATGTGAGTAATATATTGGCATAATTATCTAATTACATTATGCTTGTCTTGATTTTTCCCTTCTAAATTATTTCAGTGCAATATTTAGTAATCTATTCCAATTTAAATTAGTGTGTTTTTAATGCCATATTATACATAATTTGAAATACAACAATAGTTTCCATTTTCTATATCTCTTAGATGTAAAATAAGTAGAAAATTTTGGTAGACCTAATCATTAATTTAAACATAAAAAACCTATGTTTCCTTTTACATTAAAGTTTTAAAAAAAATTAAGGTCTCATTTTATCTCCTATAGGGTTTCCCTTTCATATCTAATTTTTTTATTTCCCCTTATTATAATGTGGTTTCTTTTTTTATATAGTTTGTATGTTTACCATAATACTAGGGTTAAGAAACATGGTTTTATTTATTATCCTCTTAGGGCTTGGATTGATTTCCATATTTCCATATGCTTCAAACCCTACTTTACCTCATCTTAAATACTCCTTGTTATTTACACATGATATGCCTAATTCTTATACTAATGAATGTGCAAATGATTATATAAATGATGACATAGATGATATTCGTGTGAACCACAATAATGGGCATGCTAGTGATGAATTTTAATATGATTTTTTATTTATTTTAGGATTTATGTGACCCTAATAGAATAAAACTATTGAATAAATTATAATGCTTAAGCTATAAAATTACTAAACAAATCTAAGTGTAATTATCTTAATATAATAACTTGTTATTTATAAGAAACACTAAATTAATTGTGGTAATTATATTTTTTAGGAATTTTCATGTCTATAGTGGGATACCATAATCAAAAAAAAATCTAAAATGAGCCTATGAATGCTCAAATTTGGAAATAGTGAGTCTGAATGCACTTGAATAAGCTTGCACTCCCTAAAAACCTATGTAATGTGACCCTATCTAATGTAATGCAGAATTTTCCACCATATTTTTATTAATTTTTTAATTTGTTTCCCATTACATGTATGACTAATAATAATTCCTATATATTATAATTTATGTGAATCTATGTGAATATCCCTCTTTTCCTTCTCTTTACTTTAAACCCTAACTGTGCATTATATGACAATTGTAAAACTAGGAAAATGGGTGAAATGGAAGGGTTGAGTTAAATTTATCCACCTCATTTTGACTAAGTTTCTCTTACATATTTAATATCTAAAAAATGACATCAAACTAAACATATTTCTCCCACCTAGTTGAGAGTGTGTAATCATGTACAATACAAGGATGTTTTGTAATCCTGTGTATGAATTTCAACTCTTGGCAACTTATGACTTGACCTTACGAATCGTATTTAAACCTAGCTCAAGGTTTTATCCTTTGAGGGGTTTTAGATTTTGGATATTTTGGGTGATTCCTCTCAATATGTAGATGAATTTATAGTAAGTTCTTGATAGATTGATAATTAGATAAATGCTTAGGATTGATATGTTTTTATAGCTAAATCTTTGGGTATTTTACTCTAAACTAACTTGTGAAACATGTAGGCTAACCCATATGCAAAATTTTAATTTTTTAAATTATCCATTAAATGACATAGGCATAGTCTACATAAGTAGACTTGTCTTAAAGGTGTGGACATGTTCAAGAAATAGGAATGAACATCTGGGGATAAGAGACAATTTGAGAATAACATTAAGTTGTTTTGGGTAGAGACTAGGATGTTCCAATAATGGTAATCTAGAAGGTTCATGCCCATATATGAGAGAATGGATATGAAAATTGGTGAATAAGATTCATGTATGTGAGCATAAGTTAAGTAGGTTTAGGTTTGGTCAAAGTACACATTTTCAAGTGTATAATGTTAAATATGAGTGTCTACATCCCCCCCTTTTATTCTAGTAATATAATTTATAGAGTAAAAGGATATATGGTGATACCTAATGATAACCATGATGGGTGCACTCATATATGCACTATGTTTATTGTCTTTCTCCATGCAAACCTATAATGAAATATGTAGTAATATTTTTTACTTATGATGTAAAATAAAAAATAACAACATTAAACATATGTGAAATGAAATACTAATGAATGAATACACCCATATGTATGTGAACCAAGCCTGTATTCTAGAAAAAATGGATAATGTGGTGATCATTCCCCATTAGATATACCTAAGTAAGAAAATGGGTTGAGATGAATATGCCCCAACCCTCATTTTAAATGGAAAAGTGCCTAGAAGCTATGTTATGCATAACTTAATCCCCACACAATTCCAATAAATATAATTAAATGGAATCCACTATAGGTTCCAATAAATATTAAAAATTTCTAATTAATGCCTAAGAGTCTACATAAAGTTTTTAATCATCCATTATAGATGGATTATATATTTCAATATGAGTAATGCTTAAGTTATGCCTAAGTATAATTTGTTTTTGAAATAAATCTAAGTAATACTTAATAGAGAAAGAGTTGAGTTTCCATTCCATATGGTAATATGACTAACCTGAGTCATATAATGTTTACCAATATATCATGATATCTATGAAATTTTGAATATATACCACACAGATACCCCCATTGTAACATCTTGTGTACTATGAGTCCTATACTTTGTGTAATAATCTACTAAAATCTATGAAATATATAATGAACTTGTGAAATATGTGGCATATGTCATATGTCCCTCATCTAAGTCAAATTTTTCATATCTGATTAAAACATATACTAATTTGAAGTAATCTATGCCTAAAAATATGAATTTATTGTAACTTTAAAACCTTAATCTCTAAGAAACATGATTGTGTATACCCCCTTTTGAGGTGATGAATGAAGCTTGCTAATTACTTATCTAAAAAACTAGTTTTTAAAGACATCTTGTGTGTGTGTGTGTGTGTGTGTGTGTGTGTGTGTGTGTGTGTGTGTGTGTGTGTGTGTGTGTGTGTGTGTGTGTGTGTGTGTGTGTGTTGTGTGTGTGTGTGTGTGCACGTGTGTGTGTGCGTGTGTGTGTGTTTGTGTGTTTGTGTGTGTGTGTGTGTGTGCACGTGTGTGCATGTGTGTGTGTGTGTGCATGTGCGTGTGTGCGGGCAAGTGTGTGTGTGTGTGTGTGTGTGTGTGTGTGTGTTTGTGTGTGTGTGTGTGTGTGTGTGTGTGTGTGTACATGTGCATGTGCATTTATGTGTGTGTGTGCATGTACATGTGTGTTGATGTGTGTGTGTGTGAGAGAGAGTGAGTGTGAGCAGTGTAAATCATATAATAACATGTGGATAATATGCCATCATATTAAGAATAAAACATATATGTGCATATGATACATGTATCATAAGTATACAAGTATCACATTAAGATAGATATATTAATGAGAAATGCAATGAATAAAAAACATAATAATGAGCATCCATAAACTGAGTAATAACTATGTAAAAGGTGCATGATAGGTATCATGTCACCACAAATAATAAGAAGAGTGTGTGATATAGATCAGAATAAAATAAGTTCAATATACAATTCTAGATATATTCACACACAACAAATAGAGTTGCGCAAGATGTCATGGACATGATGCACACCAAAAACACACACAATAGCAATCAAAGTCACACAAGGCTCAGGGCCACACATAATGAACAATCAAATTTCACATATATCCAAAATCTATATTCAATGGATAATATAATGCCACACACCCAGTGGACAATTTTAATTTCACACACACAATGGAAATCTAATGTGTCACACATATGGGAATCATTATGTGACACACATAATGGAAAATATAATTTCACACAATGAAAAAAGTGAAATCGAGAATACGTACCAATATATGCATATAACAATCAAGGCTAATCTATAAAATCAATATATGTCATAATCACATATATAAAAATACATTATCCAGTGAAAAAAAATAATATGAGTCAAAATAAGTTATGTATAATCTGTGTAAAGTAGTTGAATATGATCAATGGAAAGAATCATATAAATATATTTTTTGTATATTAGCTATAATTCCCTAGAAAAAATAGGCCCCTAATGTAGGAAGGTAGCCCCTGGGTGTAGGAAAGTATTACATCTATGTGTCCATGTCATACATGACATGTATGTCCTACATATCACACATGTATTCCATGAAATGCATGTGCATATAAAAAATGAGTACATAATGGACTATATATGATAAATCATAAACAAATCATGTAAATTAATAATACATGTCATGCAAAGGTCCTAGTTTTGATTTTTTTGAATACTTTTATTTTTGTATTTTTAGAGTTTTTAGAATTGGATATGTTTATGTATAAACATGATGTAAGTGCATAATATTCATAGGGTTATTTACAATTTATCACTCAAGTGTATTCAAGAGGTAAACCCATATACCCAATTTATTTGTAATCACAAATGGTCTTAGCTAATTTGATTTGAACTTGCCTTTTGTTTCCTTATCTCGATTTGTATTCTTCTGATTTTTTTAAAACCAAACCCACAACTTCAATTTTTTGATTTCAAATTTTATGTTTATATGCCTTCTTAATGTGATTTTGATATAGTCTATGGTGATTTTTTTAAACACATGAATCCAAAATAGGTTAATTCTCATTAGTATACAAAACAAGCATAAAATAATAGCAAATATAACTTCTTAAGCATGGTTCTCAGATTGCATAAGACTTGAAGCAACAAACTATGAATTAGAAAGATATCAAATAACATTTTTATCTTTCATTTAGATGTTCCTTCAAAGTATCATCCATACATGTTTATGCTCAGATTATAATAATGAGGTCTTCATCAATATGGATACATCATGTAGCGACATCTCCCCTTAACTAAATGTGATTATTGAGCAATTTAGAAGAAAGGTGAAACTCGATGAATGAGAATGGATCTCCAAAAGGGAAATACTTCATTGTGTTTCAAGACTTGTGAATAATGGTAAATGACCCTTTTATTTATAGAATTATCAGATTGATTGTGGTCATCGATCTTGAATCAAGATGTGTGGCTCATTTTTTTTTTTAATTTGGTAGGCATAATGCAATTAATATTTTATATTCTTGATATTTGTTGATATTTTTTAAATGCTTAACAACTTTCAAAATGATGATGTCACAATTTAGATATTTACCAATGATGTCATGGGTCTTGATATTTATTGATGATGTCATGACAGTGCCATCATTTGGCCACTTGACATAATTAGAGGAATAATTTAATTAATGAATTAATAAAAATAGGTAATTTCAAAAGCTATATAATTTCCAATTATAAGAAGATTAGGTTAATTCAAACAGGTTAATTAATCTAATGGAAAGTGGTGTGACTTTTGAAATTTAAAGAATTATTTGACATAATTGATCCCAAAACATCTCTTTCACAGTTGTAATTTAATTTGGGATGAATTAAGTTGTATTGATGATTGCATATGGTGCATTACCCCAATTAGGGATGCCCCAATGCATTTCAAAAGATTCACACAAAATGTGAAAAATAATTTGGGTGTTTCATTTATTTGTGCATTGTTACTAAAAATTGTTATAATTAAAATTTTGACATGAGAGTGGTGAGAATTGAGTGTCTACATTTTCCCCATGTTTGAGAATGCATTTCAAGGCACAATCAGAGAAATGAATTTTCAAAGAATGAAAAAGTTACGAAAAAAGAGGATGAAAAATTAGATGAAGAAATAATTAGTGACCCATGATGACCCCTCGAGAGGGCATGTAGGGATGAAAAAACATGGATGGGATATTTAAAACAAGAAGAAGAATCAAGTATGAGAAATTAATGTGTGGATAAAATTAACCCACTTGAGCTAATGCTTGCACATTTTGATCTCTAATGTTAGATTATAATATAATTGAATTGGCCCCAAGGTAAAGGGAAGTGGGAAGGATTCATCCCAAAATAAGTGGCACACTTTGACATACCCAAATAGGGTGAAAGTTGTAGGCTTAAGGAATGATCGATCCCAAACCAAGTTGCATCCTTTAATTTTCCCAAAGAGGACAAAATTTTTAGAGCTTGGAATTAGAATAAATAATAAATGATGACATTGCCCTAGTAGGTTAGATTTCATCATTGATATATCTAATTGATTTTATTGACTTATTGGCAAGCATAACTAAAGGAGTTAACCCAGTATAAAAATTAATGAAGAGATGAATGACATAAACATAGGTATTATGGTATAATGAATTTTCAAAGAATGAATAAGCCACAAAAATCCTAGGCACATGATAATGCTCAAAGGTAATTAAATAAATGATTATAATAAAAAAAAATTGTTGAAATATAATGAGATAATAGTTCCCAAGATGACCCCAAAGATAAAACATAACTGGGCATTGCCTACATAGTCTAAATAGACCTCAAGCCAATGTTGTTCTCTCAAGATGGGAGAAAATGGATGAGGAAAAATAAAATATATGATTAAAATTAAAATAATTATGGAATGATGTGTATGACCTTTTGTATATGCTTAGTCAAAGATTCACATCCTAATTAGCATATATGTAGCCATAAGGCTTAGTTTTTTTTTGATTTGATCATGGAAAAATGTGATGATGTGATGAGGATAAAGATGATTGAGAGGATTGGATTAAATAATGAATGACCTTGTAATGGGAGATACTACCAACATAGAAGGACATCACATAGAAACCTCAATCACTTGATTTTTAATGTATCACATGATAGTATGCATCATGATATTTAACACCATGATGACTTTATCTCACTATGCATAAGGACTGACTCCTAATCTAATAGATAAATGGGAAAAAACACACCAATGATAAAAACCATGATGATAATGTTGATGTATGTCAATGGATGGACTTAAGTACAAATGTGAGACAATAATAACTATAATGGTGACCTTATTATCACAATGGACTGAGCCAAAGTAATAACAATAAAAGTAAATAAATAAGAAAGCAAACACAGACCCAAAAAAAAGCAATAAAAAGCTTCATGATATTTAAACAAGTCAAAATCCACTTGTTAGGCTTAATGATAATCATAAATGGATGGTGCCCCCAAGAAAGGATACATGAAATGGAAGGAAACATCCCAATGTGTCTAAAATGATTAGAACCAATAATGGATATTCCCCAGTTGGGTAGATTTGGGAAGGACACATCCCAATGATGGATAATGTGTGTGGATTAATGATAAATCAAGAAAAATTATGGGATTTAAGATAAGACAAATGTTTTTGAATTTTTTATCTTTATATCTCTTGTGGAGATCTGAAGCCTTTTCAAATGTTTAGGATCTTGTGGCTTTATATCTCACATAGATATTGTGAGCCTTTTCCAATTTTTAGGATTTGTGGATCATTTTTTTTTTAAATTGGATTTTTTTCATCTCAACTCAATGGAGGATTAAGATATGTATAAATTTTTAACTTTAAAAATTATGATATCATGGGAGTGATAACTCACAAATTGACAAGAGTGTGGATTAAGATGTTTTCAAAATAGTGAGAGCATGTAATAATGATGGTTGAGTTGTCATCAGAAGCTAAGTGTTGCATACATAGTCTAAATAGACCTTAAGACACTGTAGTTCAACCTATATAATTAGGGATAATAAGGAATGAAGAACTAATGGATAATGCTAGATAATAGTGGATGACAATTAGGGAAAGGACTAGGAGTCTCCAAGGACCATGTCACATAAGAACCAAATGTGTCTAGTCATCAAAGTGTCATGCAGGTAATATGCTAAAAGGTTTCCCAAATAGGTCTAAATATACCTTTTACTTCTATAACAAGGTCAATATAGGGATATTGATAGTCACAATAATATGGGTTGGGTTGAATTTGATTGAATGGCTAAAATGGATAGAATGGAAAGTAATGATCTGTAATGTAAAGGAGGTTGCCCAAAGTGTCAAGGTACTTTTAGATAAAAAATTATTTATGTATAATGATATAAACTTGGTTTTCATCATAGTACTTTCCCAAGGTGCCATAAACATGGTTTTCACCATTGGACAAATGATTTATCTTTATTTTTTAATTATTTTGTATTTTTAATTAATTTTTTTGATTTTTTGGCATCTCAACTCAATAGGGGATTACAAGATGCACAATACAAGACCTTTATTTTCTAACCAATACCTCTCAAAATAGTTGCTCTTTTAGGATGTTGGTGTCTATTTAGACTACACTAATATTATTGTGATCTTTATTGGTCATTGATTCTTCTTCCTCCAAACCTCTAAACAAGATGTCTTCATAGCCTCTAGAAAAAAGAGTGTAACCAAAAATGATAGAGAAGAGTAGGCATTGGATAAATGATTTGATTTGGTAATGTAATATAAGGTTAAAAGGAAGCACAATATTCATAGAGGCTACTAGGATAACTTGCATCGATGTCAAAGAAAACTTCCTCAAAAATCATGAAAAGATCACAAATGTTTTCAAGTTAATTTACAATGAGTGTGTAGTTGATGTTGTAATATTTACTAAGGTATGTTGATTTTGAAGTTAATGTGAACCTAAATGGATCTAGTAGAAGTGTATAACCAATTTCATAATACCCACTAATATATTCTAATTTTGAAGTTGATTTTGACTCGAGGGGATATAAATATAATGTTGAGATTCATGTTGATTCTAATTTTGATGCTATTTAAAATGGAACCCAATTTTGACATTGGTTCTAAGATAAAAACCTCATTCTAATGTAGATGTTGATGTTGATGTTGATGTTGATGTTGATGTTGATGTTGATGTTGATGTTGATGTTGATGTTGATGTTGATGTTGATGTTGATGTTGATAACAATGTTGGGTCTAAAAGGGAACTAATTTCTAATGTAAACATGTCTACATAAATGGCATGCTGAATTATATTGTCCGTATTTACCTTTTTTACCTTTCACTTGGAAATGAAGGCTTTATAATGAAAAAAAATTAATAAAATGGGGAATGTTTGGCAATGGATGAATAATGGGTTGCTTCTCAATAATAATGGGCTCTTCAAATATGGTCTCATCGAAGATGGGTCTTTCATCAAATATAGGTGGACCATCAATGGTGTGGGTTTGGTCAAATATGGGTGATTCAACAAAAACATCAAAGATTACTTGATTATCTTGACCTTACTTTGGAAGTGGATGTATCTGATCATGTTTGGGAAGGGGATCATGACATATCTTGATCGAGTAATTATCAAACTTATACACACTTGGGTATTCCATAGATAATGGCCCTTGGAGGGGTAATGACTAGCTTTGTTGTGGATTTAAGACCAAATTTGATATGGGATAACTAGACAGGGAATTATCAAATGAGGTAGTAACTAGAGAAGTCTCTAAAGTAACCATGAGCTGATTAGAAAAGAGTTGACCATAATTTTGTACTTGAGAAGTGATGATGTGGTTATGTTGGTGTGAATATATAAGTTTTCTCTTCAGCCCAGTAATTTCCTCTTTTTGAACAAAGGTATGTAATCAACCCACAAGAAAATTATATAGGAGTTTGGACTCCTCTTCTATGAGCTAAAAAATGATGGCGGTCTTATTTTTATAAGTGTATTATGTGAATAGGGTGTCATCTAAATTGGTTTCAAATACCATGGATCAATATGGAATAAAGAGTGATCCTAAGTAAGGATACATGTGAGGGGATTGGTTTGGAATGGAATTGGCCCAAAGAGGGTGGAATTAGCTTGGTAGAATTTTCCTAAAGAGGGTGGTCTTGGTCTTTGAATTTGGCCTAAAGAGGGTAGAATTGGCCCAAAGAGGATAGGCTTAGTTTAGATAAAATAACACCAAAAAGGGTGGTCTTGATCCAACATAATTGGCTTGGCTTGGATTGGCCTTAAAAAGGGTGGAATGACCTGATATGATTCAAATAAAATAAAGAATAAATGACATGACTTCATCATTCCTAGCCTATAAGTGTGAGAGATTAAATGAAAAGGTGATAAATGATTTGAAATGGCATGCGATTGACTCAGAATAATTGAATTTGGTTGAAATATAACTAATTTGGCATTATTATAACTATTTAGCTTTGAAGCTAAATTTGGTCAAATTTGAAATAATTTAGAATTAAAATTAGAATTAGAACTTGATTCAAGACAAACTTGATTAGATTGGAATATCTTGGCATGTGATTCAAGATGAATTGGATAAAAATTTGAATGTGGTTCAAGATGAACCTAATCAAAATTATAATGGTTTGACACATGGTTCAAGATGAACCAAATTTGGATTTTATTGTCTTGGTACATGGTTCAAAATAAACTTTATATGGCATGTAATTGGCTTAGCATGTGTTTCAAGACAAACCTCATATGGCATGGAATTGGTTTGGTACATGGTTTAAGACAAACCATATTTGTCTTGAAATGGATTCGTATAAGAAAGGAGTCAAAAATAACCCAAATGTGAATAATTGATTCCAAACTAGAAGTGGACCCAAATGAACCTTATTTGAATGGATTTAAATTGGATAGTGTAACAATGCCATGTGAACAACATAACTATATAATTGACTAACATAATGATAAGATGGGGTAAAAATAGCCTAAATTTTAGGTAGGCTAATGCCTCATCTCATAGATGTGGTATGACACTATTTTGAACTTTGGTTTTGGACTTGACTTATTGTTGGATTTGGTTTTGAATACAAGCAAGGTTTTTGACATAACAATCAGGCATTAACACACAACTCTCATAAATCTACTTTAAAAATTGACATAGGATTATAGAATAATCAATGATCTTTTTGATATAATCACCTTTGAGAGGATTAAAAGTTTAATGATTCATTAAGTAATTAAATGCAATTATGGTGGTGTTTTAATCCCATCCTTCTCTCAAAGGTTTTTACGTAAAGTTAATATTCATGGATTAATACCTTTGTAGCCCTGCATCAATGAGTATTCTATGACAAAAGAGGATTATATTCTAATTTTTTAGTTTGGATTTCTAGATGGTCCCCAAAGAGCACAAATCCATCAATTAGATGTCAAAACTTAAAAATACATTCACCAAAGGGCCTAAACCCTTTGTGACCACTTCATTTGTAGAATTTTAGTGAAGTTTTATTGGAAAATTCAATCTCTGAGGGACATTATAGCTAAAGATCAATTGAGTTTAGCCTAAATTTATATACCTCATTAGATAGCATGGTTGGTATGAATGTTGGGTAATGACATCTCAATCATTACACCATAAGGACTTGTGAGGATATGATGAACTCCACCCCATAAAATAAAGGAAATAGGTTTTTATTTCTTATTTTCAAGACCCCACAAATGGGAAAGAGAAGATAATACTCCAAAATATATTTTGAGTAAATAAGAAGCAAGTAAATGGTTGATGTATATCTGTGTCAAGGATATAATATGAACAACAAAACAATATTTCTCAATTTTTAGTGTAGGTAATAGAAGACCTTAGGGCTTAATTCAGTTTTGTTAAAAGATTATGTGGCCACCACCTTTGATCTGTAAGCAGACCCTATTGTAGGGACAATAGGAACTTAGTAGTGACATAGTTTATCTGAAATTTCTTTATGTTGTTATGATGTAATATTGATTTTGTATTTTTCCAATTTATGCCCAAAGTTTAAACAAAAACATGGATATTTATAGTGAGCATTAATCTAAAGTGATTCATGTTTAAAATTTTCAAAAGGGGGAGCAGGGTAGATCAAAAAATTATGTTTTCTTTGCAACAACAATGATCAACATATCTACTTTAGTTCCTTTTGAAAATAGTGCAAATAAAACTAACATATATGAGATCCTAGTGCTAAAATCAGAATATGATAAGTGTATTAAGGATTATAGGGAAAATATATTGCATATATCTAAAAAGTATGTTTTAAAATAACCACCTATAATAAATGTCTTTTAGCACATTCATTTGTAAAATAGAAGAAAACATAACATATGTAGACAAACTATGTTATCATAGTAGAAAGGACAAGCTATCAAGATGTATTCAAAACACTATTATCAAATTTAACCATTGAAGAAATGAAATAATGTATTATTATCAAAGATTTGAGAAAAAAGAACATATGAAAATAATGAAAATAGTGAACAAATTGTAGGAATTCTTCTTTCTCTCTACATTAATCTCACAAAATTTTGTTCTCAAGTACATCAATTTCCATAGCCTTTTCTATCCTCTAGTTGGTAGATGCAGCCAAGTCTACCATTTCCTACCCAAAATTTATTCCCCTGGGCATTGTCTGTTTCTTGAATTTAATATAAATTTTTGCAATTGGGATCTAAAGGCATCCTTGCAAATAATGTAACCATCCTTGTTTGCAAGGTGTGTGATCTCATCCTCATTTAGCAAAGTGATGACTCTATCAGGTTTTCTGAGTAAGAGACTAGCTCAGGGATCTCATTTCATCAATCCACTAGTATATAGCTTTCCTTTTGCAAATTATATAGTACTGAGTAGTGTTCAAGTCCTCCAAGAGGATCAGATTTAAGTCCTCAAACTTATTCATCCTAATCAACTTCACCAAGTTGATTATCTTAATGTCATATGTCCCATATGCAGCTTATGCCTTGAGGATTCTATTGTATATTTCATCTCCCTTTACCTTGTATTAGGCCAAGGTATTCAATGTGTCAAACATTTCTCCCATAGATCATTATGCTTTGGTTATGGTCTCCTCTGATATTGTGGCTTTGTACTACTTCTCTAGGTTAGTTTTTCTTTGATGTACTCATTTTATCAATTCAGCAACTACATCACCATATGATTTTAAATTTGATAGGGGGTCCTCCTCATGTTATTATTGTTAACCCAGCCTGGATCTTTTCTTCTTGGTCAGCTCAAATAGAGTATTTTCTAACTCATACACAATCATTAGGTTTGATTAACCTCTTCATGGCACTAGCCTTCTTTTCAAATTCTAATGTGACCTATGGAGGGTCCACTATGACTGAATCTTAGTTTTCCAATGTAGATAACTACATCTAATTTATCCATGACTTGTCTAAATAATCATTCGAGGGTTATGTAGATGGAGGTAATTATTGAGCAAGTGTTAATCCTTGGAAAGAAAATATCTAAGAATTAATTATGGATGTGACTAGGACAAATGTAGATCTGGCATACAAAGTGGGAAGTTCCATTCCTAAATATGGAGAGCTAGTGTTAGCTAAAGCACTAGTTGTGAATAGAGGAACTTGGGGAATGACAAAAGTGGGATTTTTCCTTGGTAGTTAGGGACCTAGTCTAGGCATAGGCCTAGGCATAACCTGAGGCAAATTAGACATTACTGGGACCTCAAAAGTTAATGATATCATGAAAGGTTTGACAGTGGGTAATGGCATGGTCATTGATCTAATTGTAGGTCTGGTAAGGGGCCTATAGGGTAAGAGGTTCATGTGGTATAGAGTCATGGGATCATAAAATATACCCAAAGGTTGGTTATATAATAACGGAGGTAAAAAATATGTTCTTGACCTATTATAATTGGTTCCCCTTTGGTAGGAGGATGTAGTGGAGGCAACCATGGTGTTGAAGTTGTTGGTGTTGGAGTAGGTATAACTACCACCTCCACTAAATGTCTTGACTACACTGAAGTAACGTTTTATGCCTAAGATGGGACACTTGATGCTAGTCCTAAAATAGAATCCTGCTTGGTTTGCTTTCTCATATCATCTCCTCCCTTCTCCAAAGTGAGAGATAATGTTTGTAGTATTCTTTGACTAAATTATGGGTCAGTCAAACTTTCTTGCTCAATACTAGCAGCATGAACTACAGACATTGATGCTCCTACTTGAGTATATTAGTAGCCTCCCTTTTACCTATGGGATATTGGTAGCCTTTGGTCTTTGTTTCACCTTTGTGTCATTGGTTGCATTGATGTATAACTAGTCTTCATCTTCAGGCTCATGATGGTAAGTGATGCTTAGAGATACCATGTGCTTGTTGCAGTGTTTAAATGTTATAAGTTTAGGGTCCCACTCCCTATTGGCATCATTTTCCAAACCAAAGGTGGGTCATTGCTAGGTGGAAGAAATAATTGAGTTCCTATTTTGAATTTTAAATTAGCTAATTTTAGATAATTGAAGATGAACTAGTCCTATTTTCTTATTCTTACACAATCCATCTACCCCTATTTGTAGCTGGAAGGTAATTTCTTATTCAACTAGCTTGTCTATCACTATGGTAGGCAACCTAAAGGGGGTTATCTTAATTCCTATTACCCTAATTACCATGCAATCTTGATAATACCAGTATGATCTTAGGGTGTTGAGTGTTGTTCTAATTTATTTTGATAGCCTAGGCATAGGCCTCTCATGGATGGCCATGTACACTATTGGATAAAAATGCTTAGAAATGGATCACATCTTTTGCTTGTACTTTTAGATTATCACATTTGAGAATATATGAGGCATGGTCTAATTCAATTTTATATCCTAATTGGTGAATTGGGGGAACTTTTGGGTAACATAAATGGTATTCACCAGGTAGGACATCATATATAAGTGATCTCCCTAGTTAGCCATGACCTTCTTAATTTGGGATGCCAAGTTGTAGGATATGATTTTTCCTAAAGGGGGAGTCTTGGCATCATATTTGATCATGGATATAACTAGAACCCACTTAT